>VOMN01090065.1:0-54917 GCA_014899125.1 Orchestia grillus | reverse complement strand
CTTCAGCATCCGCAACAGCAACCTTTTTACTACGAGGATATGTTGAGTCACACGCTGCCTAAAAAATATTCAAAAGCGATATGTGTGCGGTACATTTTATCTCAGAAGTTAAGACCACCAAGATAGGATGTTATTGCAGTGATTTATTTCATGAGTACGAGTTGTAATTTTGCGCAGCAAAGAAAATGCGCAGAATATTCTCATGAATGACAAGCTCTCATTCTCCATATAGTCTCAAAGGTCCCGTCCCTACTCCAAACACAGAGCAGTCAGCGGCATGGGAGGGCATGTCCAGCTACGTGGTTCAGCACTGCACACACCTGCTCAGCACAGCACAACACTGCACACACCTGCACAACACAGCTCAACACTGCACACACCTGCGTACCACAGCATAACAATGCACACACCTGCGTACCACAGTACAACACTGCACACACCAGTACACCCTAGCAAAACACTGCACACACCTGCACAACACTGCACACACCTGCACAACCCAGCACAACACTGCGCCCACCTGCACGACCCAGCACAACAGTGCACACACCTGCACGACCCAGCACAACACTGCACTCACCTGCACGACCCAGCACAACACAGAAGGTGTACGCCGAACACAATAAAGATTTGATTGCATATTTTTAGAAATTAGGCGTCATTCCAACATAATTGATTTGCTTATTTTTTCTGAGTTTCAATGATACATTCTTCACATACATTAATAAAGCCATATTGACGTGTAAAGTGTAAAACCATGCAACGTCAGCTGATGTGTAGTTGGGTAATATATGGTTTTAAGTGTTATATTATTATTTCCATTAAAATTGTTCATTTATCTTTACCTCATCCGTGGAACTCATGGGCATTCAGAGCTTGTTCAACTTTCGTATGAAATACCTTAAATTTAATACCTTTAGAGTGTCACAGTTGGTCTACTCATACAACTCTATACGTATGACGATGTCACGGGACACGGTAAAGTGTGTTGCAATAAATTTATGACACATACTCGGGAATCAGTAAAGTGAGAAGTGAACGACACTTGAAACAGATTTTATATTATTTTACTGTTAAGAGACAAATTTATAAAATGAGTGGTATTGATTGGGATTTTGGTCACTCATTATTCAATATAATACTATTTCTGACTACATAATGCTCAGTCCCAATTTAACGTCACATTGTTCCATCTACAGATGAGGTGCGAGAAATGGACATTGCCTATCTAAGAACACTATTTCAAAATTTTTGTAGGCCGATGTCGCTGAACAGCATAAATGAATTTTCTACAACACATTATCGAAAATGGCAATTTCCAAAATCATATAGATGTCTTAAGGTTTTCTTCTTTGATTTAGTGAAACACTTGGTTAATCCTGTTAAATTCAACCTATTCACGATACTTTACCATTCATTTACAATATCCATTTTAATGATTGTAGAGCAGAACAAATAGCAAAATTTATAACCTCACCCCGTACCCATTCCCCATTTTAATGAATGAATGTAGAACAGAAAAAATAATAAAATTTAAAACCACGCTCCCCACCCATATTTTCTCGCCAGCACCGTGGCCGTTCATGTATCCCGGCACTAATCCTGCTCGCTCATGAGCGAAATATATATATTTCATAAGCAGATTGTTTCTTCAAGTACGGGCATTTCCGTGATCGTGCACTTTAAGGAAAATTAACATAGAATACCTGTTCACGAATGCATAATTAGGCTTTTGTCATAATCTCGGGAGAATGAGACCCTTCATTTGTATAGCAAATGATGCAGTATTTAAGGGAGTTTAACTGGCTCGGAATTCAAAGGTAGCAGCCCACAAGGCTCTCACGCACTCCAACTTAGCAAATACTGGGGTGAGTAAAATTTATATTTTGCCTTTTGCAAGAGTTTATTTTGAATGCCAGAGCAAGGAAAGCCGCTTCCAAGCTTATCGTATTCATTCACTAGAATCCTTACTGTAACGAAAAAAGAAGTTTCGACCGTAAGTGCCATTTTCAATCTCTGGACGAGACAGTATTATGGTAAGAAATTATCTAAGCGAGAAAATTAAAATATCTGTAACCAGGGGTTATATACAAATACGTATGTAAGCATGACCGTACGTAACCATGCATTAAGAGTCATGGAATACCTCGGAGCGGAGTTCTTCCATTAAGAAATGAAGATTAAATGCGACATGCCGAAAAAGACGGCACATCAGTGCGGCCCAAGAACCCAAATAAATTGCAAAGGTTTCCAAAGTTACGCAGACAAGTGGCATGTGTGATTTCATGCTGGCCAGCAGTGCATACGCCAAATTGAGAATTCGGTGTCATTGTGAGTAAATATCCTGTTACAAAATTATATCCCTAAGTATTCGAGTTCGGGACTCAAATTTATCAAAAAATAGTAAAAAGCCCAAACTACATATTGGAAAAATGAATAAGAAGCACGAAAATTTACAGAACTGTGTTAGAGACTCAAGATATTTGAGCACTAAATTAGGCGTAAAGACATATACGGAGAAAACTGGATTAGAAATAATTCCAACTCTAAGGAAGCCGTGCAGGCCAAAGCTCGCCAAACAATTAATGCCCGTTGACAATTTCACTGCGATCTACTTTGTGTAGTTAGTCTTCGATGTAGCTAATGCTTGGGCTGTTAATTACTGTGGAAGTTAACAGCTGAATTTTTTGTTGTACTAAAAATTTAATAATTTTCTCTGTTTGATAAAACATAAATGCGTGCTCTAATACTAATAATAGTTTTCTTTGATGATGAGCTCCTACCTTTATGTCGATATTTACATTCAATAATTTGAAATTCCTCTCGTTTGATGTACATCGAAAAGCAGGTTTCATAAAATTTTTATATGTCAAATTCAATTCTTCCATGCAGTGTGCTCACTCAGAATTGCGCTATCATTTCATATGCTCGTGATATTTTTCGCTCTTGTTTACTCCATTTTCATCATCGCGCAGTCGGTCTTCGTGGATGCACGAACATGGCAGTTTTTGAAATATGCATGTAGTAAAAGGACTGAATTTTTAATTTAGAATAATAACCCAGTTTTACTTATTCCATAGCATCTATAATTATCCATAATTCTGGCCATCCGAGTATTTTTATTAATAAATTTGTAACGATATTTATAGAGCGGTGACAAAGTTCGACTGGGATGGGAAGAGTGACGTTGCGATTTTGAACTCCCTGTTGAGTCGACAGAATGTCGATTCTTATTAATTTTTTCCCATAGATTGTATTAATTAAATTATATAGTCGTCAGACTAACGTTTTTCATGAGTTTTATTTACAGATATCATATTTATTTCATTATCCAATCGTCAGACCATCATTTTCAATAAATTTTGTTAAAATATATGACCTTTATTTAGTTAATTAGTCGCCAGATTATCGTTTTTCATGAATTTGTTGACAGATATCGCACTTAAGTCTCATTTTGACCAAGACGCGTTGTATCTCGTAAATAAATGTACGCGTTGGTATCTCGTAAAAACCTAAAATATCAACGTACAAAGCGTGCACGCAGATTATGCAGCTGTATTTAAATTTAGAGGGTATAAAATGGCAACGAGCTCTGAATAGATAACATGAGCGCTGTTCAAATAAGTCACATGTATAACATACGTAGTTCCCTCGAGTTAATTGTTCATTCCTAAGCAACAACAAAGATTTACAAACAATAATAAATTTCAGGCTCAGGTACGTACTTCTGATATTTATCGAGTGTACCTCTCTGGAAGCCGACTTCCCGTACCAGGAGACTTAATTAAAGTTGTTTAATATATTAAAACAAAATCTGTTATTCACTGTTGGGGAATTGATTTTAGTTTATTTTGCTACCACCAAAGAAGTGATTTTATGGATCGTAAATTATTTATTTAAATTTCAGTTTTCTCCCACAACCATTCGCTAAAACTTAAGTCGAGACCAGTGAGCATCTGAATTTGAAGTCAGAATTTCAATCAGGCGTTTTTTTCAACTTCTCTTGTCATTTTGACATATTTAAGAGAATATAAAATCTTAATTATGCAGTTATTATCCCAATTTCACATCCATAAAAGTACCTACGTACATTTACGAGTATGTCTTTGTTTGTTCTTATGTTCCAATACCATACAAATGATTTTCAAAATTCCGTCAAATCATACATCTACGTGCGCTTTTTTCGCTTACGTGTATTGCGGGCACTTTTTACCTTGAATTTGATCGATGTCTCGTAGAGGCAACATTAGCTCAGGAATTGCTTCAGCCCAATGCAGTTCTCACGAGCCGTCGCCTACGCCTTGCCCTGGGGTGGGCTGTACACGGACGGCCTTCCATGACATGTACCCATGAAGAGCCAGATTGTCATCATTTAAAAACAATTAAAATGTCTCACATAGTTCGAAAATGATCTATCGGTTAACATTTGTGCTATGGTTAGGAATATTGCAGCAAGGTGAAGCAAATAGAAGCTGAATATTTTTCTTCAGTATGAAAATACAAGGATTTTTATGATGTGAAGAGCGTGAATTTCAAGTTTCCGTTCTCCGGAGACTCACTCCGAGTTTCATCGAAAATCCGACTGCTCAGCCGGGAATCAAACCCTCGCTTCCTATTTGGGAGAAGAACCACTGCCTCCTATATCTACTGTAGATATAGGTGGCCTCCTATATCTACTGTAGATGTAGGAGGCCTCCTATAACTGCTGTAGATATAAGAGGCTTCGGCAGAACGCGCTACCGCTACGCCAAGAGGTTCCCGGGTCGGCATTGGGCGCCGCTTCTGTTCGTTGCTGGTGATTTTACATGTAATCTAAAGTAATAACCATATTTTTTAAATGTAAATTCTCGTCAAAAATTAGTTTTGTGAAATTATTTATTAAACAATACCGTCATTTTTTGGTATAAAATAACTTGTCCAAGCAGCCCTTCTCACAGAGTCTGCCTCAAAGAAAATTTTCTTTAATAAATTTTGTGAAAATGAGGTGGTACACTCATGCATTTTCAAATGCATGTTTTTTCCACGCAGCGAACAAGTTTAGTTAATTGAGAAGTACTTTGATCAATTCCAGCACTTTGTACCGTTGGGTTTTCAATGCCTTACAACTACTGTTGTGGACAACCAGTACGCCATGGAGCCCAAGTAACCAAGTTCGATCTAATGGCAGAGTAAAATACGCAAGCAATGAGAACACATCTGCGTTTTTATCGGCTTCTTGGCGGCTTTAAAATCAATATCTCATGCAGAAAGTGAGTTATATATATGTGATAATTCACGCTTGAAAATTGTACCCCAACTGATTCCAACTCCGGCAAGTTATTCCCGCTGAATTAAACAAGAATGGGTTCCCAATTTAGTGGGATATTATCTATTTCATAAAAAAAAATTCCATTAGAAATCCTTGAAGACTTGTGAAGGGTATGAAATCCAGCATAGGGTATAATATACCAATTGTTTTCATGCCTCTACTTCGCGCGTCTTACATACGCTCGTGCATGCCTTCACCAAGCCGCAGTCTAAGCACCTCTCAACCTGACGTACGAGTGAACGGCCCTGAGTTCTACCTGCCCAGGTAATTACTATATTGAATAAATACCCTCGAGCAATTAACGCTCACAGCGTCTTGTAAAATAACTTTAAATAATTTTGCAACTTGCCCTCTGAAAATAAGGATAAGAATATACGTTATGTGTTTTCAATGTTACAGTGTCTTGAGTCTACTATACGCGTATAAGAATGAAGACATGTGTTTCAAAAGATTTGGTTTCGAGTACTTTTGAACGAGAATTTTTCGTGAACGTACTAATCAAATTCAAATTATCGATGTTGAACTCCGTATCATTCTCAAAAAGTTCAACTCTTTTTTTTCAGTCATTTGTAGCCTATGTTTCAACTGTAACTTTGAAATTACACAAGGTATGTACAAAGAATCCCGTGATATTTTTAGTTAACATTTAGTTTAGACGTGCAAATTACTTCACGCAGAACAATAAGCCAGGGAATTAACAAACACAACTACACAAATCTGAACGTGACGCCCATACTTATTTTTTAGGTTGTAGTCTTCCTCATTGCAATAAAGATTTGTGCCAGGCTCTTTATGTGGTTTAATTTGGAATAAATGATTTTTTCTTTCATTTTCTCGAGCTGATTTTGCTATTGGTGCAGATCATGGAAAACGTGCCTCCATTTCAGTGGGAAGGCTGCTCCTCCCAGCACCAGGGCCAGGTCTCGTGCGGTGCGTAAGGAATGGAAAATTTAAATTTTGCCTAGGGTATGTATGTATATATGTATGTATGTTGCATCCAGATAATAGACTCAGGCTTCTCGTGCAATGCCTAAACATTTTAACTATTTCATGAAATGACTAATTAACTCAGGCGTTTCACGGAATGATTAAAATTTCCAGACATTTAACGTAACGATAAAGTCACTCAGTAGATAGGTTAGGTAAGATTAGGCGAGGATAGGTTAAATTTGGTTAGGTTAGCTTAAATTAGATAAGGTTAGGTGAGAATTTCCCTGCAGTGGATTTGAAGTGCTTGTAAGTAGATGGAAAGAACTCATTAATGAAGTGGAAATGACCTTCACGGTTAAATTCCAATACAACGTAAGATTTGATCTCTCGTGTTCTTTTTTATAATGCGGACGGAATTTATGGGATGTTCTATCTACATGGCTTGTTGCACTTAAAGTGGGGACAATGGTACGTTCTTCAACATACGCATTACCTAATGTAAATTTGAGATATTGAATCCGAATGAAATGAGCTTCTCTACACTTGTTTACATCCTGTAGTTTCCACTTCGTTGGAGTCAAGAAAAAGGAATTTAATCCTCCAGAAGCCTTTTGTATAATAGTTTAAACAAAACACAAAAAATATTTCCCCCTAACCTGACTAGGAAAAATCCCTGCAAGAGCGAGAAATGCTGCCACGACTGATGAGATTTATTGAGCACTAGACTACTCTTGACCCGTTGGGTCCAATAAAATGAATCGAAATCAAACTGTTTCCAGAAATATAACCTATGCAGTTAAGTCGGTATCCACAATACAGGATTAAACGAGGAGTATAAATTTCTAATTCCTCTGAGCCGACAGACAAAGGTGTGCACGGTTTCAAACAAGCGAACAAGCGAGACGACCAGAGTTTCAGTATCATACTAGATTGATGGCGGTATTGTGGTGCTTAGGCGACCAGCTCACTGCATGTTCCCAAATTCGTGAACGTTACATCAATACGAGCTGCTTGTGTTTGGCTCACCCACTGCCGCCTAGACCATCTTAGTGAAGCTGAAGAAATTAGCCAGGAATTTTTTACTTCAAATTCTTAACTTGTGAGCTTTATTGTTAAAGAATATACGAAGTCAATTCGTAACTTCCAATAATATAAAGAAACAAAACCCTAATATGGAAGATTTTGCTTCACAATTATATAACCTATGCTTTAGAAATACAAAATCAAACTTTACCACATCCTATTGTATCTTGTGATATAGGATGAACTTCATTTCAAGGATCGATGGAACCGATAATTGAATCGACAGTCTACATTGATATTTTTGATCGACATTAAAATTGACCTTTAAATCGACATTTGAATCCAAGTTACAGTTTACTCAAACATTAGCGAATGAGGCACCCAACGGAATAAAATTTCGCGAAGCAGTATAGCTATTTTCCTTAAATTACAATCACCTATTCATGATAAACTTTTACCCCAAACTGACAAAATCTGTGTGATCTCGAATACATGCAATTTTTCCCTTCGTTAAAAAATTATTATGAGAAATGATTATTTCTTAGTTTTTTCTAAAGTAGGATACCGCAGGAGCCCCGACACTGACTATTTTCTAGTCGGGCTGAATATCAATATTATGCACCCGCCTCCAGCTCATATATTCACCGTACTTGTACGTGCACAAACGTTCGTTGCGCCCAAAGTGCGCACTGTCGTAAAACGCTGGAACGGCCTTCAGCCCTGGAACCACGGACGGGATCTGGAGCAGCTTTGGCCTGGGCCCTGAGCTCTCGATGGCGGAAAAGATGACTGTCCCATGCGAGCCCGCATGATTCGTACAGAAGCATTCAAGCCGCACAGGCTGTAAAAGAAATGAACATTTTAGGACGACGTGTGACTGGCAAGGTGCTCTAACGGTGCTTCGTCCCGGCGTTCGGCTTGTGTCCTTAATATTAAAGTTTTTTAGGAAAAAAGGGTCTAGAATTGGGTTCACCTTCGTTTTTTTGTCCCATGCTAGCCAGCGCCCCAATGACTCAGCATTTTAAAAAGTGGAGTAAAATTCTTCTTCATGCGATATTCAGAACGCTGTTTAATAATGAGCGAAATTATTAACCATTTCGCCCTTGGGTTAATCTCAATAATCTCTTTGGATTCGATTGCTCAGCATATGGCCTCGTTGATTCTACAAATGAATGAGGAAGTGATTGTATTTGAATATTTTTCTGAGATAATATATATGCCTATGTATTCGTATAAATAGGGAACAAGTTCTCCCTTAGATATGTGCTGTTGATGTTGATGTATGTACATGAATATCTATGTATGTACATGCAGTATGTTTAATACATATGTACGTAAGCCCACTCCCTTTTCGATATCAATTCCTATATTAATTTTTTTTGAAACGTAATGCTTCAGAAATATCTCAAAATTTGCATGGAGCTTCCAAGGAATTATTGAAAAGAATTCTTATGTGAGTAAATCAACCGACAATAAATACAGAGAAAGATAGTGCTTTTCGATATTCGAAAAATCGAACGTCTTGACCGGCCGTAATAAACTAGCCAATGCTTTCTAACTCATAATTTTGAGGTTTCAGTTCAAGAATTCTTGTAGCCTGATTGCAATTTTTCGTGTCAATATTTTTTACAGCTCTTTACATCACATTTCTGCTCCTCATCCCTGCGGTATATTCTGGTTTTCAGAGGAAAGGCGACCGTCGCATGAGAGCGAGTCAATATCATACCCTACCTTTTACCGTTTTTTTTTAATTTCTTCATCTGGTAACGAATTCATCTGGCAAAAGTTACGTGTTAAAATTCCAGGCCCTTCGTGCTGGGACGCTCTGCCCGATCACTGCACGATGTGCCATCAAATTTTTGATCTTTCAGTATCGCAATAGTTATCAATTTTTGTTTGTGACCGTGAATAATGCACTCACCAGCACAAGTCGGACGGTTTTATCGGATATCGGAAATATCGGAACGTTCTTTAACATAATCCTCTTTATGGGATCGTAAAACGCAATTAATCCCAAGGAATTTAAGACAGTTAGGCGTATATTTAAATACAACTCTATTTCTCGAAAAATTTCTTAGTCATTAACATATTGCTCATACAACGTTGTAGTTCCGTTCTCCAGAATTATGCGTTGCCTGTTTTATTTGCCAGCAAAATTTATAGTTTTTCCGAGATGATTGATCGAGACCTCAGTACAATCACAAGGCTCCAATATCATGAAGAAGCAGCAGCTGCTTTTGATTTTCTATACAACTACGAATTTATATCTCTAACCTCAACTTCGTTGGCATAAATTTGTTTGCCAAGATTCACAAATAATTGCAAGCGTGGCTAGCAAATTTATTCTAACGTCGGTTTATTATTAAATGCATACACTGAACATGACGTATGTTGCAGAGTACTCTCTCTTATCTGTCCGTAAATATTTGACGGTTTGCAATAAACTCATACGACCGTGTGTTTTGATGCCATAGCTTATTTTTAATCGAGAATCCCGGCCTTGCAGCAGCGCGACTGTCAGAGCAACCACCATGCAGTTGTACAATAATTGAACTCATATGTGTTCACTAGTACATCAATACTGCTAAAAAGTTGTGATATAATATGACCAACACTCGTAGTTTACCGAACGTATGGAAACTGGGTATTCCTTTTTAATGACTGCAACGCATCACTAGAGCGGCCATAAGGTATTTGTAGGCGTACGTTACGTACACACAGCGCCAATGATTTTGTTTAGCTCTGGAAAGAAGTTGTTTCAAAACACTTAAGAAAAGGAAAAATTGTAATTCCATCCATTTCCATACTCCCTTACTTCGAATTCCCGCGCGACGATTATTCTACTTTCGAAAAATGCTTCCGCGCAGGTAAAATAGAAAAAAATTGCACATAAATCGAATCGGATCTTCACAACTTATCTACCTACGTATTTGACGTCCGTACTTGTTTGAAAAACAATCGTTATCTCGCACGTAGGTCTTGGCTGCTCTAGGAGAATGTAGAGCGCTTCTCGACCAGCGAGTCTCACGGGGCCGTTGCATCGCTGGGGGATGGACGCATTTTCCTCTAGCATTTGGCCATCCAGTCAAATTTAGCTCTCTTCATTCTCCAAGAGCAGCCCAGGATCAACCACCAATACGCCGGTTTTGTCCGTACACTTCGACTTTTTTTCTGATTTGAGCCTAAATTATAAAATATTATTTTGTTTGTATATATGATACTCATGTATTGTACTTGCGTTCGATAGTTTCAAAATTTTTAAGACGATTTAATTCTTGAAAATGAATGCTTGTGACATTCGAAACGTAGAAAAGAAAATAAACTGCATCATGCTTGTGGGAAATCTTATTTTTCATTTCAATACTGCTTTGAAAATTCTAATAAGGAAAATTGAGAAAACCAATAGATAAATTGTACATAAGGAGTCTTCAACAACACCTGTCTGAGAGAGAACTAGGAACTAGCTACGTTTAACTTTCGCTATCTATGTATCTATGTGTGTGACACCCTTCATCAATAAATACAAAGACCATTGCGATATCTATGCTTCAGCTTGATCATAAACTTCACTCATAAAGATTGTAACCACGAATTCGTCGGGGTCCTGCCAACTAATTTAACACAGTATGTCCCGCTGTTTTTGGCGGCGTGCGTCTTCTGGTAGAGATGAATCATTGGAGTCCTAAACACTTCTTTACAATAGTAACCCAACGGGCTACGGGTGTTCGAGTCCCATTATACAGGGTGTTTCACAACTCATGGGCCAAACATTGACATTGTGTATAAAAACCCCAAATAATCACCTTTTCATGAATAAAAAAATGTCCGAAACGGCCTAGTTAACGAGATATTGATAAGGCGATTCAAAGGGAAAAATTTATTTCTGGGAAATTTTTTCGACATCGGTTTATGACATGTTTACGTTACTAACGCTTGTATGAATAGTCTCTAGAGTCATTAGGTAACAGAATACCCTGACTAAATTTATTACGACTAATAAATATACACGACTAATAATAAATAATAAAATACCCTGACTAATAAATCAATACCCACAAAACTGATATAATCTTGATTTATATAAATTAAAAACACAATTATTCATAATTATAGGCTTTAACTGGAATCCTGTATCCATGGTGTACATATGTCAAAGGTTTCAACAGACTCTCTCCCATGAGAACGCTGTTCGCACTGAAGAGCGACAGCTTCAGTTATACTGTAAAACTGGAACTGAAGAATTTTGAATTTTCTTAAAAAAATGTACAGTTACAATTATAACCTTTCACCCGTCATCGCCTGACACTTTTTAGAAATGTCGGTGCACGTAAAAACTGGCTGATTCTCTCCAATTACCCTCGAATAATGAGTGCATCACCGAAGATGTGAACTCGAGTGCATACTTGTAAAAATTAAAAGAAAAGCGCTTCACTTCGCGAGAAATTCAAGACAATGAAAGAAAAATCTAAGGCTGCACACAATCTTATCTTTGAAGAAGGAATTAGGGAAAGGCCTGCATCTCATGGACTGAAAACAAAATTGCGTATAAATTTCATCATCACACGCGGTACAAAAAATTTTGGCCGGTGCTTCTTCCTCAAGTGTGTTTGCTTTGGAACTGAAAAAGTTTGATATGATACGAGTACCGTTACTTGCCGAGGCGGTTTTGTCTCCGCTCTGGGCCTCACGTTCTTTTGGAGGGCGGTGTGAGTTTTTGGTCCTCATGGCCGACATGACAAGATCTGTCGAAAACAATCATGCTGACTGGGTCGTCAGCGTCATGCGGACTGGGTAGTCAACGTCATACTGACTGGGTAGTCAGTGTCACGCTGACTGGGTAGTCAGCGTCATGCTGACTGGGTAGTCAGCGTCATACTGACTGGGTAGTNGCTGACTGGGTAGTCAGCGTCATGCTGACTGGGTAGTCAGTGTCATGCTGACTGGTAGTCAGAGTCATGCTGACTGGGTAGTCAGTGTCACGCACCAGATGAGAGCTTAGTCACACTGCTCTACCATGAACCCATCATAATTTTTGTTATGCTGAATATGCTGGAGCTGTAGTATGACTTTTTTCTGTCAGTGAGGCGGATAGCCGCAATGAAGTAGAATAGTTTCTAATACAACAACGGAAACGAGAAGAGTGTGCTTATCTTGCTATTCTTGAGTTGCTACACACCTCCCGCGCCACCAGACACCAATCACGTGCCAGCGAAAGACAAGACCTGAAATAAGAGCAAGGACATTAGAAGAACAGGTAGCATACCAACTGTGTTCTGCGGCCACCCTTGCAACCTCCGGGCAGACCAACTCTGAAAGGAAAAAGTATACAGAAATAAAACAATCACACGCGCCTTCATCGATTTTGACGCATAAGTATCGAGACATTCGTTTCAAAATAGGAAAGCTGATGCCTTAAGGGGCGTGTCTCTCAGCTTCCATGAAGACATGCACATTATTTATCAGCATTTTGCGATGTTAAAGTTGCCCATAAAAGGACTACCTTGCTGACAGAGGCAGTCACCGCTCTACCCGTTAATAAAGCGTCGTGGTCTGTCACCTATGTTCCTCGAAGTGTGTAATTCCTTCACCTCTCCTTCACCTTACAGATCTTGGTGAAGCCGTTCCGATGCACACGTTCCGGCTTACCAAATTTTTTTACATGCCTGGGTACGGCCATTGAGACGGCGAAAATGTACTGACAATTCGAATCGTGGAGTCTCACTAGACGATGCAAGCAAAACAATAAGAGTGCATACATACATCAAATTTATTTGCCTTTTCCTCAAAAATTTGAAGAGAGTAAAATATGATGACTAAGCTAGTGTGACGAATAACCAGGCGGAATTATCATACATATTTAATACGGTAATTTAATAGATTCGCAACGAAAGATGGTACATACAGTTTCGTAGAGTTTTTTATTTTCAGACTTCAATTTATAGTACATTGAATATAGATATATCTCAAAAATAATAGCCCGTGCTACACATTAAAACGTGGCAAGGAATTCAAAAAAGCAAAATACAGGGTTGTCAGGTTCAAAAATGGATATTTTCAGGAGGATATTCAAAATAATATACTACAATTCGGCTTGTAGACCTTCACTTATAAATGCGCCATGAATGCAAACACTTCAATACAAACAGCAGGGGCTTTTAGAACTCTGAAACGCCACGCTGAACTACCTCTGGTGGTCAATTTTTGAAAACAACTCAACTAGGCTGTAATTTCTTTCTATTATTCTGCTGAATATAATGTGTCGCCACAAGTTGGAATTTGTTTTCACGGTAGAGGATTATACAAATTTAAAGTTGCCATTAGAACTGCGCTAATTTTTCTTACAATTAGCGGCAATTGAAGCCCTTAATTATGATAATTATGAAGCTATAATTAGACAACGAGGGCTTCAGGAAACAGTCGTAAAACTTATCTGTTGCCCGATAGGAAGCAGAAGGAGTGATAAATTACTGATTCTTCCTTCGTACGTAAATATAATTTGAGTTCCGGTCTCGACTTGTTTTCAGCAATCCAGAGATGTAAATTAAAGTGCTTAGAGGATTTAACTGAGGCTTGAGGGCTACATAGCGAAGCTGAGAAGTGAATTTTATACATATTTATTAGCAATATTCCAAATAATGGCGACAAGTTTCATTCTGCAGGAGAAGGAATGCACATTCCAACTGGCATACGCATTCGGGCGCCGCCTCATAGATCAGGTTCTGGAGTCGCAAGGCAGGGAGCTGCAATTCAACTAAAAACATGTAGCTGATCAGATGTAAAAACAAGTCCCAGGACCAATCATAAAAAACTCTGGCGTAGAAGGCAGGGCGTTTTCACGGGTAACTCGTGATTTTGTATTACATTTAATAACTTCTACAGGTATTGAAAAGGATTCTATTCACGAAACTAAGTCTAAAATTGAGAAACACGGTAACTAGAAGAAAATGACCTTCTATACAACGTGCTTCTTGAAGAAGGAAGTCCGAATAATTTGTTCCTGTTCATTCATGAAAACCCACATAGCCTGTCAAAGCATTGAAACTTTGATCGGTGGTACGAAATAACAGCCCCTCGCGCATCTCTTCTTAATCAAGCCTTTTATTCAAAAAGAAAAAGCACTAATCAAATCATTCCTGGAAAGTTGACGCACACAGTTTTGGAAACACATAAAAGCTCCACAGCGCCGTAAGTCAGAGCGAGTGCTTCGTGGAAAAAATATGCAACTTCGAGGCAGCATATGTGTGTATGCACTCTGTAAACTTGCGTGTTGCTCTCGTTCTCAATTTTGCTAAATACACTCTAACTGACTCTAAAGTAAGTGGCCGTTTTAGTTTACCACTAAAACAATACCTAAGATCGCTAGGATGTTGAAACCTATTTATTTGCAAGAAAAACATTTTTATGGGTTTTTAAAACTATTATTTTAAATAAAATCTCCTTTAAAAGATAATCACGGTGGTTTTGCCATCTTAGGTCTCTCTTTTTAGTCGGTGTAATTCTTTTGCATAGAGATTTATCATTTACAGTTCGAGTGCAATTGACGCACTCTGCCTTAGTCGAAGGAATGATTTGGACTGACAGCTCGCTAAATTAGAATCAACTTCATTCGCTCCTCGTCATTCACTCCTCGTTCTACACAAACATTTCAGAAACTGTCAATTCATAATGGGCGCCATGGCGGACTGGATAGCGTGATAGCCTCGTAGCTGCGATATGAGGGTTCGACTCTCGGCTCAGGCACTGATTTTCACATAACCACGGAGTGCTTTCCTTGGAAAAGGAAGGTTTAACCTAACATTCCTCACATCCCTCACGCGTGTCAGTAGTTGTAAGGCATTGAAAACCCAACGGTAAAAAGTTGTTGAAATTAATGAAAGTATTAGGATATTTTCAATATCTGAGCAATGTTGGTTAGCGTCTTTTTCAAACAACGTGGATTAAAAAATAGTTGTTTGAAGATTTCTTGCAACTCAAATTGAAAATCGGAAGTAATTTCTTCTGTGAGACTTGGCAGAAGGACAACGTAGAAAAAAATTAGTAGCGCAAAAAATGGCATTAATTTTTCAAGAGGACTCAACATTCACCAAAATTCATGGAAAGTTGAATCAGACATATGCATGAAGAAAAAAACGCCACAAGATAAACCAAGGCATGAAAGACCTTCTGGTAGTACACACAAAACTTAAAGCTATATATATCGAATTACAGACCTAAATCTAGAGCACAAATATGTGAACGGATTGGTAGAGGCGTGATGCTATCTAACAAATGTAGGCTACCTCAAAAACAAACTATGAATTATAGGTCATCATAGGGCACTGCTGCTAAAAGTAACATTTGTTGTTAATAATTCATCTCCTTCTATTTAGAAAAACTCTCAATGCGCGTGAGACGATAGGCAAAAGTGTGAAGTGCCTGACGTACAAAGTTCCATACGAGCTCCATTGATATTTTCTAACGGTGATGACGCGTAACATCTTTTTGCGGTACGTTAAAAGTTCTACATCAAAATATGTTAGGAATGTAGTACTAATAAAGGTATTTAGAAAATGTTGAAAGCAATGCTTAGTTTTCTTTTGCAATGATATCATGTTGTAATGAATTCCTAAGTAATATTTTTTATCAGAACTTTTCCCATTCGTAGGCCTTACCGAAATGTATGCACTCTGAGCTCCATAATTCAACAGCATTTGCTATTATACAAATATATTCATGGATGAAGTGTAAAATTGAAATGCTTAAAATACTTATACGTTAAAATAGTAAATCAATCTATTATTTTTGTGCATCTAATTGTTTCAAGGATTCTCAAACATTTCGAATAGTTTTTTGTGGCTCACAAGAAGTAAAAATTTCACACGATAAGAAGGAACTTGTTCAAATAAGTAAGAATAGCGATCTAGTTGAACGAATCTTTAAAAGATAACTTGCATTTTATACATACAACGGTAATCTAGCACGCTCCTGTGTGCAGGTACCATTACCCAAAGTAATCTACATCGCGAAGTATTTCCTCTACTACTCATGAGGCTGTACACTAATAATGAAAACCTGCTGTTGAAGGTGGGCTTCCTAATTTTGGGAAGGCCTGAATCTTCTTTCTCTCTCTCTCTCTCTCTCTTAACTGAGTTTTGCCCGTCTTGCGTAATTTCGCGATCTCGAATTCGGCGATCAAAAATCCTCGTAGTTTCACTTGAGGCAGAAGGGTTACGGCTCCTTGGCGACGCTAATTAATGAAGTCCAACTTCGTAAATCTTGCGTGCTACTACATTGTCTAGGGCGCACGGATGGCCCACAAGCGTTGTGAAGAGATCGGGGTCAACGTTTTTCTGTTTTTTCCGACCATTTTTAACGCAGCCAGTGGCGCAAAGCCGGCTCGCCAATAAGGACACGTGCGCATTTTAATTCCCTCCTGGATCTACGTAGAACGAGCCGCCTAATAAGCTGCACCTGGCTCTACCCACTAGCGTGTGAACCGTTCGGACGACGTTTGTCGCATTTCTGCCATTTTATGTTCAAGAACTGAAAAGCGGTCCTAAACTATGCCAAAGTAAATTTCAATTGCATTAGCCTAAATTTACAAGTGGGTGAAGTTGAATTTTTTTCAACTACTCTTTAATAATTCCAGAGGATTTTAATCGACGTTTTACCAGGATTTCTCTGTTTACTGAAGTATTTATGTTGAAATCATTTGTGGTCAGAAGCCGTACAAATCGACCGCATTTCATGCCTTGAATTTAACTGTATTTTTGAATGGTGGGTTGAGTCATCCTTCAAATAATTGTTAATCAGCGCAGATTGTTAGAGCATTTTAGAGACTTAATTGCATGGAAGGTCCGTAGTGAACAATGCGTACTGAGTGTGGATTAACAAGCGATTTTCAACATAAATGAGAGAATGATTTAAAATATTACAATGCTCATTTAAAATCGATGGAAAAATATTACTTGGCGACTGCATAGGAAGCACCACTACAATTTCACCGGTGGAATGCCTGGGAATCGAGCATGATAAAATTTTCAGAATATTTCGAAATAGCTGTTGTTAATTAATGCACGAGTTCACTTTCTCGACGCAGTTTGTAGCTTCAAAATGCAGTTTAAAAATACGATTTCGACTAAAAAAATGAAAAACCGCAGCAATGGTCGACGCATCACAGAAATTTTAGAGTCACACAATTTTCCTGTTACTCGAAAGTTCAGGTGGCAGACTCATTCTATGCGGCGTTTAGTTTTTAACGATCTGAGTTTAGTTTTTAAAGAACTCGTATCTCTGCGTGCCAAAGTTCTTAAAAATTTAGACGAGTACGTTTGTGAATATTGAGCAGAGTGAAAACACAGAGCAGCAAAAACCTAATTGGCTTCGCAAATATTCCGAACGAACATAATAAACAACGCAGACTGAGTATGACTGTGCTCTCAATATGAGCCCTGATCTTGTACGGTTACCTTCTCGTGTTGATTGCTTCTCTCGCACAAATTGATTCAGGAAAATGAATAAGTTGTGTTGGAGACATTCGTTCAATTATTTCTCAAGTGGTCTGAAGTTTGATAGATTTTTATTACGACTCACAGTTTGGAAGCGAGTGACTCTTACTTTATATATTTATGCAGGAAAATTGCACTTGCAAAAGTTGTTCTCCAGTGACCGTAAATTGTATTAAGTAGAGGAACAGTTTAAAGTACAAGAGGTGAACATTTAAAGAGAAGTTAGTTCAGATTGCTCGAGTAGTTAAAGAGAAGGTTGATGCATATTACTGGAGGAGATAGTACATATTAGTGGAGGGGTTAATGTGTATTAGTAGAGGGGTTAGTACATATTATTGAAAGTTAGTACATATTGATGGAGGGGCTAGTAAATATTTGTGGAAGAGTTAGTATATATTAGTGAAGAGATTAATGCATATTAGTGTAAGGGTTAGTACATGTTAGTGGAGGGAATAGTAAATATCAGTAAAGGAGTTAGTACATATTAGTGGAGGGATTCATGTATATTTTTGTAGAAGTCAATACATGCGAATATTAGTGAAGAGGTAAGTGAATATTAGGGGTGGGATTAGTACATATTAAAAGAAGAGTTAGCATATATTAGTGAAAGGGTTAGCATATATCTGTAGAAGTGCTGGTACATGCTTGTGAAGGGGTTGGTACTCTTTCATTTACTGACGAATGGTATATTTGAATTATGAGTAAATATGAATGGAGTAAATGAATTCTACTTCTCAAGGATCTTTAATTGAAAACGGACAAAGATTTCATCGATGCATAGTTTTCTGTAGATGCATATAACTTCAATTTTTCGAGCTAACCTTGTTTTAAATTATTCTAACATACGTTTTAGAAAAGAACACGATACTTTTTTGTCAAACCAGTACATGTTTCATAGAATGTGACAGAACTGAAAAAGTAAATAAATACGTGTCATAAATGGATTATGATAAAATTTGCTAAATCATGTAACAATACATGTGTATGCCAGCCATTACACACTGAGAAAAAGTCTACGGTATTTCAGACGAAAATTTAACTTCCTCTAGGTTAAAGTTCAGCCATGATGCACAGAGCAGAAATCTACGGTATTTCAAACGAAAATTTAACTTACACTAGCTGCAAATTAACTCCGTTAATGGACAGAAAAGAGTTTAAAATTTAAATATAGATGATGAACTGCAGAGATTCCATTTTAAGTGCTATCTAACTTCAGATAAGCTATTGCTGCAGGGTTTACATATCAGTATGGCTTTAGCTATAACGGGATGAGACTTTTTTTGTCCCTGTATTTCTTTACGAATATATCATCGTGAAATGCAACTCTATTATGACACCATACTCAAAGTACACTATTCCACACCTGTACAACATAGTAATTACATATAACATACCTCAAACGCCCCCTACCGCTGTAGCACTAAACTGACAAGGAAAACTTGACACACTCAGGTTTATCATTTTCTGAGTGAAATTACCTCGGCCTTTCAACCGGGGATCCAACTTCGATATTTTCTGTAAGCTCAACGTAAACCCTACCTGCTTCGAGAAACAGTATTTGAACAAACAAACAGGCATTTACCAGTTTTTTTAATACAAAATGAATGGCTTTTGCACCCATTCACATCTCTGAGGAGCTGAGTGAGTAGATGTTCTTCAGTTTGCTCCTGTATATGCCCTTCAGTATTATATTCTATTTAATCCTTAATATGCTCCTTAACATACCTTTTCAAGTTTTTCTTGCGAAGGTCCTCACAAAATGATATAACAGTTTAAGCTTTGTAAACAAGTGATCATTCGGTAAAACTTAGCATCAGAATTTCAAGCTTGCATCGCAATTGATATTCAAGCATCAGGCTCACCGTTGATTCAGGACAATACTACTTCAAAGAATAGGACTATTTGCGCTTATAATAAGGCCAACTCTAGCAGTCATGCCGATGGATAGAAATCCTATTAATCCAAATTTATGGGGCATCATGGTCATTATATGTAAGCGAACATTTTTTTCCGCCGGTAATGTCCCGGAAAAGTGTTTATGGTTCCCGTTGCTCACAAGAACCTCATAATTTTTCATCAATTTGATGGAAAATATATGTTGAAAACGTTCATAGTAATTCAAATACTACGGTTTGAAACCAGGCTAATTTTAAACAAAATTTGTATTATGCGAACACGCGGCTTCATTTCTAATTTACGTTGAATGTAGAGAAGGGAGAGTCAAGTTAAAGCAAAGTATGAAGGTAAAAAACTAGGGGAAAAATCAAAAAATATAAAACTGGAAACTACCGGTTGATCATTTTTAATGGATGACCATTACGCTTATATTTTTAATATTTTTCTACGAGAAAAGGTTTAAATTAAATAGTGCATTGACACTCAGATTGTGTTCTCAGAGGCTATGCTCTGACTATGAAGCCTCTCCAGTAAATCCAATTTTCATCAGTTGTATTTTATTGTTGATTCGCTTACAGTTCTGTGTATTTACCTGTGTCTCGTTAGTTTTTTGTCATATTTATGAAATAGAACAATGATCAAATTGACTACTTTTACCGTGTTATTCAACTTTTTTATTACAAATCCCAGAAGCTGAGGAATGATCTTACTTATCTTTTGTCAATTTTTCCAAAGAATCCATTGGAATTTCATTAATGAATCGACCAGCGAGACATAGAATATTTGTTTCCAAGGACGTTCTGCCTGCTGACTTGCGATCTTCCCTCATTTATAGTTTCAGTTTAAGCTCATTGAGTTTCACAATAAGTGGGTGCAACTCACTCAGCGCTTCAAGTGAATGTTGATGAGCATACATCGTGCGGATATCCTACTAAGTTCTCCTCCTCATTATACCAAAAAGGCAACATTGCTAGAATAGTGCCTGTGATCGAATTATCAATAGTGAAGATTAGATTCTCTCTCCCATGACTTCTGTATACGCATTGCAAAGTCATCATACGTATATGAATGACAAAGGTTAGCAGTTTTTCAATGGTCTATTTCATAAATTTTCCATGCGTTTTAATCTTGTCATGTTTTGTTTCAACTTTTATTATTTGTTTTTGTATTCCACACGTAAATATACTAATGAAAAAATATGTTATTGTACAAAGTCTGTTAAAGGAGCGTGGGCAGTTTTGAAACACAGAAATCACGACTTTTTAAATTAGTTTTCTTTCATCTCGTTCATAATTGTAATATTTCGCAAACAAAATATTCGTTTTTAGGCTGTTGGAGTAACGAACACTAAATCAGAACCGATATATATAGAAACGAAATTAGGGGTGAGGAGGACTAGACTAGTGAGCATTAAGTGCCTTAATATTGGCGGCTGAGTTGTTTGAAATTCACTTCAGCAATTCAAAACTATACTCGACTGCCAAAACTTCAGACACGAAAATTTTCGGCCACTAATACATACGAGCAGAAAGCAATGGGCGACATGGAGGTCAAGTGTACTCATATTTCAAACAGTAGAGCTTCAGGCACGACCTCACTTTATGATCATTGGCCACTCACCTTAGAACATTCTGTTTTGAGTCCCTTCAAAGTATGAATGGCAGGCAAGGTCAAGAACTGGTGCCCCAACCCAAAAAAATCTTCATTGAATACTTTGACCGATCTGGTCGTGGGATATACGAGCATGCATTGTCAATAAATCATGGATACCTTCTCGAATATCGTCTTTCACCGTCAAATAAGGAGCTTTTCATTGCAGACAAGGTTACGGCAACGAAATTTGGGGCAAATGAGCTATATATGCTCTGTTTTTTCAGCCCATCGATACAAAGAAACTTTTTTCAGCTACAAACTAGCATCACCCAGCATCAATCATAATAGGAAATATTATGATTCCGTAGAATTTGGAATAGGCTCGAATTTTTTATAATTTTTGTAGTCTATCGTATGTATAAAAAATCTAGTTTACAATAGGCCACCTTTGCACTGTAATTATTATATTAAAGGGTACGCACAAACACAAAACGACGTTTGGGCTCACGCTTCACATTTCATGCTTAGGAATGAATTAAAAATCACGATCAGAAGTTTCAGTGCGACTTCCACACTTTATTTTTACATTCTAGTCATCCAAATCTTAATTAGAGATCTCATCGAGACTTCCATGTCTCAATTTTTAGGCTGTAATTTTACTAATTGAAAAACCGAAAGGTATATACTTTGTACGTGACTGATTTCGGAATAAACGATTCTTCTTTCTTTCTTTTCTTTTACGACCCAAGTAAGTTCTACGCAGTATCATTATCATCACAGGGAGGTTCTCCGTGCACAATTGCACTTCGTTTTGTTGTATTCTATCGCAATGGGAGCAGCTGAAAAAGCAGCTGTTGCATTCCTATTTGGAGGCGTGGAACCTTGAAGACGACAAGAACTAGTTTTGCTTCCAGGTTGGGCCCCTTGGAGCAAATTGTGAAATGTGTTTGCCCATATTATTAGGTAGGGAAATGTTCATGCGGTAAAATTGTTTTCTGAAACGATAGTAAAAAATGGTACTTTATGCTGAGTTCTGTAGGTTTAATGGAGAAGAAACTTGAAATTCAATCCATAAAAGACGAAAGTAAGAAGCGAAATAAAATTGGAAAGGCTCTATGGTAATGGTATCCGCAGGGACTTTCAAAGAATATCGTTCATTTGCCAACTTTAGCGAAGACCCGAGAAAAAAAATTGAGCATTTCCAACATATATGCATTAAAGACTAACATTTATTTTGCATTGGGTGAAAATATACTTTAAGGAGTCGTAGAATTCATATGTATGCCAAATAGTGCATTACATTTTTTGATCTGGTTAACGTTTATAAGACGTACATACTTGTGAAGGTTTCAAAGTCGACAGAAATGTAGAAGTTCTTCAAGTTTTTAGCGATAGAAAACAACGAAGAACATGCGACTTAAATGGCATTTTACTCAGTGTTGACGCTGTCTTAGTCATTTAAGAAACTCATCAGAACAATAAAACGAATTTTCATTTTCAACCTTTTGAAGAGCAAGGCTACGGATCAGGTGACCCAACATTTTTGCGATTTTAATACAATTTATTTTGTCTTTAAGAACTTGCAGCTTCTCATTTGCGCTGCAATATAAGAGCTAAGAAAAGCTTATGCTGAAATGCCCATTTGGAAATTTCCTACTCAAAGCCCTCAGTGGTGAAAACATGAAAGTATCGCCCGAAGATGGGAGCGTCTGGAAACGGTTTCTAGCACTGGGCACTTTTAAAGTGTAGCGAGGATTTTCTGTGACGGGAAATTAAAATAATTAGTATCAAAGTAGAACCGGAGATAGGATCATTGGAAAACCAAAATTTTATTACACATTCGTTTTTTTTATACATATATGTGGAATTCCCATCTTCAGCTTGAGATGATATACTGCAAAATGTTATTGTTGATGTTAAAAAGAAGATGTGTACATATTACTAAAACTAAGATCATCTATCTTGCTTGCTTGTTGTTTTGGTTGTTTGTAACTCTCCACGCTCTTCCGTAATAACACACAGAAAAAATTCAAAACTCTTCTGTCAGTAATTAGATAAGGGTTTTCCTATCGTATCATGTCTACGGTTCATTAAGACAAAAGGGAATGAAACATTTATTTTCTTGGGATACCGTAGTAAATCCCACTAAATAATAATAGCCTAGTATTGCCTGCCTGGCTGGTTGGTCCTTCCGTCTGTCTGACCGTCCGTGACTGTCCGTGACTGTAGTAGCGTGACTGTCAGCCAAGGCAATCCGTATCAGTGACACTTTCATGTCAGAGTTGCCATGAATTTGTCAGAGTTATCATTGTTTCATGTCAGAGTTGCCATGAACTTGTCAGAGTTATCATTGTTTCATGTCAGAGTTGCCTTAAAAATAAGAGAGCATTTTGGAAATTTACTATCAACTGTCCCGCCATTCCTGGGAGGCGCGTCCACTAGTGAAAAAGGTTCACTAAAGGTTCAAACGGGATTTCAAAATAGTTAGTAGGTATAACGAAACACCTGTCTCTAAAGCCGAAGTAAGTACTACATTAGTTCAAGCCCCCTGGTAAATCTGGAATATAATTCAAAAGACAAATTATTCTACATTCAAGCATTCTGCGCAGTCTTGCACCTCTCCGTTTCAATCGCGATTCAGTTGCACGAAATTTCAATGCCTTCTCTACTATTAAGTGACTCCTACAGATGTTGGCATCGATTTTTCTTTCGAGTAAAACGCACTGCCTTATAAGCTTTGATCTATAACTAATGTGAGCTGGGGGACAAAAAATCGTGCATCATTAACGCGTGTGTCCATACCTGAATCCTGATGTACACGGGGTGAAATTAGAATATGACGAAGTGTTCATTTTTCTTGCACTGAATAGAGTTGATGAATCCCTTGTATAGAAGGAGATCCTCCCATTCTTCCACTGAGCCCCCCAACACAACGATGATCCAAATTCCTTGAGTTTATTAGTCTCACCGAGAGAGGTTTAAACGCTCAGACTAACTGATTTGATGCGGCTAATAAGACTTCTAACGGACGATATCCTTAGTGCCAGTCGCAAATTTCATTGAATATTTAGAAGTAGGTCACCACTGCATCGTGATGAGATCTGATTTTATCTGCACCCAGAAGTCGATCGTAAAAGACATGGATGCCAATGAACTTTTTGATGGGGAATTAAAGGCTGTTCGACTAATGTAGGCTAATCATCTAATAAATGTGCCACCTAGACTCATAAAGACATACATAAGCAATAGATTTCACCACATATATTACCATATTTACCGCTTATGCGATATGCATTTTCATGTATACCACATACCCACAGCACTGAACGCTGTTCAATATTACCATATACCCCGCAAATACGGCATTGATCGCATACGTAGAAAACACGACACTCTTTCCTGCTCAATGCTGAATTAACTCCTGCGCTCTGCAGGGCTAGGATTTTATGCAACGGGAGGAGCAGTTTTACGGTCCCTCTAAAGAGCCCAACCGCTGTTGACGTCTTTCGATGACGATTGACTACACTATCACTTCTATCTTAGCCTACGACTCTAGATTTGAATCAACGATTAAGGTTGAAAGATTTCTATTTATTTTGAGGAAATTTGAAAATTTTAAGTATATTTTCACTACCGATTCTGGCGTCTTGATTCACTGGATTTTTAACCCCGATTTTGTTACGATCAGGTTCGCCGATACTGACTCTGATTGCATGACTCCGATTAAAAATGCACAGAAAGACGGAGAAAGGACCTACTTAAGGGAACGAATAAAATGCTTCTGAAATGGTAAATTTCAATATATTTATTTGAATAAGGTAGAATGTTGTTCAATGACTTTTATGTAGCTAACGTAATGCTAAATTTATGGCGCGGTCTCCAAAATAAGTTACCATTCCCCTGGCATCTCCTGATACCCGTCCCTTCTGCCTCACACTGCTGTGCATTTCTGCCTCACTCTTTACTGTACATATCTGCCGCACTCTTCACTGTACATTTCTGCCTCACTCTTTACTATGCATTTCTGCCTCACTTTTTACTGTAAATTTCTGCCTCACTCTTTACTGCACATTTCTGCCTCACTCTTTACTGTAGATTTCTGCTCACTCGTTACTGTACATTTTTGCCTCATTCTGTACCGTTCATTTTTGCATCATTCTGTACCTTACATCTTCGTCTCTAACCCATCACAGCTGATCCTGCTGCAATATAATGCCGTAAGGATATCTCAATCCTGACGGCTGTTCACACTATACTGTCGATGGTAGTTCTTTAATAATAAAGGGAGAATATATTTGGGATGGAATTATAGAAAACTTTACATTGCGCTAAATGTCTGTCAAAGCGTCGGATTTTTCCTATGACGGACTCGACGACCTTTGCCAATTAGAGAGCCAGCTTTGACACAGAACTCGCGTTGGGAACGATCTGGCTCATGTTTTTTTATTGAGTAGTACACTCGACCTGGAAGCGTTTTCACACAATGACCCATTCGTTCAGCGGTTCTTTTTCTAGGATGTAATTTGCAGAGCTTTCTAAAATACTTACCAACTCATGTTCACCGCGGAGTCCGTATTCACGAAGCAATACAAAAAATAAGTAGCCCATAAAGTGGACGGGCTCATACTAACAACTAACGACACAGTTCAAATCCCGCAGGAATAATATTTGCTTCATAAAAGCACCAAAACACTTCAGTGCATTTTCTAGCTACCTCAAAAACTCAGATGCAGAGCTAGCCGAAACGTAACGCCCTCTCTCATTAAGAGCCTCTTCCAGTGATGAATATCGTGCAGTGATATAATCGTTAATCAGTATTTCTATTAACGTTCCATAGTAAAATGAGCTTACCAAGAGCAAAATTTTATTACAAGTGCGTTGCTGCAAGCTATAGGACAAGAGATGGGAACAATTTTTCTGTACCAAAGGATTTGCATTCAAGCTAAGTTGAGGTTAGTACAATCGCATCAACAAAAAACTTAAGAATTTGATTGCCACAATGTTAGCATGATTTCAGTAATACTTTGTGATTAATTGTAGTAGAGAATGAAAGTTTTTGTGTCACGAAATGAGCAGTAATACAGCAAACAGCATTTCATACAAGCAGAAATTTTCATTCTTTTCTTTTCAACAAAATGAGGTAAAAATATTTGTTCGAACCACAGTAATATTCCTGAATTTAGCGAATGACTCTTGATGTTAAAAAACACTTCTCTGACCAGTTTGCAAATTTTTTCAGTCATATCAAGAAACATTCACACGTGCGCCTAACTCTTTCAAATTACCTCAGGAGTTTATCTGAATTAAATGGTAGGACTACAAAGTGAAGGCTTCTAAGTCTTTAAGTCATCGTCAACAACTCGCAAACATGTTTTTAGCCATGAATGTCGTTTAGAGGTCGCGGTTAAATGCAACTGGTGCACCTGATCCAATTTAGTGCTTTTAATGGAGAAGAGTTCAGGTAGGAGGCAGCCTGTACGGTCTGCCGGACGCCATTCCTTCTCTACCCTTCACAGGAGCCGGAACGATGACGTCGGTCAGTTGACGCGTCGTTAGCGGGAGCTCTTGTACTCCTGTGGCTTCAGCTCTAGTACTTGTAGCTTCAGCTCTCTGGTACTTCTCTTGTAGCTTCAGCTCTATAGTACTTTTCTTACGGCTTCTGCTTTCTGGTACTTCTCCTGTGGTTTCAGCTTCCTAGTACTTTTCTTACGGCTTCAGCTTTCTGGTACTTCTCTTGTGGCTTCAGCTCACTAGTACTTTTCTTACGGCTACAGCTCTCGGGTACTTCTCTTGTGGTTTCAGCTCTCTGGTACTTCTCTTGTGGCTTCAGCTCTCTGGTACTTCTCTTGTGGCTTCAGCTTCCTAGTACTTCTCTTGTTACATCAGCTTGCTGCAGCACCAGTGAAAAAAGAACTGTACAGTCCTTTGACTTCTGAAATGACTCCAGAAAAGCGTGCAAAGTTAGCCTTCGATGACCTATTTGGATGTCTGCCGACATTGTCTTCAAACATTGACTGATCGTGGGAAGGCTCCTTCACCGGTTCATGATGAACCTTCATCGGTTCATTACCTGTCAGTCATATTTTGGAGTTGTACTTCGAGAAGCAGCTCACAAACGAACAAAGATTTTTCATAATCCCTGTGTACACAACGTGGATTCAAATATGTATTAACAGTTTCTATGGCTAATATACAAATCAGTTCCACTGATTCTATAGCTATTCGTATCATGATTTTGTAGTGTGATACTTGAAGTATTATTTTCGAACCCCTATTATGGCAAAACAGCAAAAGTACCCGTTATTCGTGTGAATTTTTTATATTATCCTGGTGATATGTTTAATTCTGGCATTGAAGAATGGTCAATTCAAGAATTCATTGACCTCACGACAAAAGCAAACTTCTAGTGATGAAATTTTTTTCTCACTTTGCTTAGTTCAAATGAATAGAAAATTATGGTTTTATCAATGAACAAGACAAATGGGAAATGCTTTTAATGTGTTGTTATTTGAGATTTTTATTCATTCAAAGATGGTCTTGATATTTTCGGGCTTTTGTTATTGTATGACACTAATAAAAATATTTCGTTGACATTTTAGTCGTAATATATCATCGGCGTAGAATCAAATAAGACAACTTAATTCGGAAATTCGGGTATTTTAATCCCACCAATTACCCTATTTTTTGTGGAACATCCGGTAGATGAACATGTATGAACAACATTTGTTAATTTATCAGTCTAAGTTCAACTTTGAAATAACTAATTCTAATTTCACAGTATTTTAAAATATTATTTACTGCTCTGCCCTTCGCAATTCAGTACCCAGACCACACAATGTATTCCACCTACAGTATATTTGCCACGTGCTCCTCTTGTGCCGCATAGACATGATTTGTGCCCGAGAATGAATAGTTCTCTGAATGATTGGATTTTAGTTGAGTCTTTTTTGACTTCGTTTAGAGTAAAGAGATTAGGTCGAAGTTGATCTTCAACTGATTTCGTGTAAGGTGGTTTTAGCAGCTTGCTACTGAAGAGGTCTCGCGTTGAAAGAACTCCGCTGTGGACAGTTTGTGCTCCGATTCCCATGGGGCGCATAACATCATGATTGCCTTGCAGGAAGAGGATAACTGTGAGAACTGAAGAAAATGCTGAAAATGTTCGAATGAAACGTCAACAAAATGTCTGCGTAACAAAATACTAGCTTAAAAATTTGATTGCTGAAGTAACAGTGAAGTAATATTAAATCGAAATTCGGTATAATTTTTTGTCACACCCAGTGTAAAAACACGCGCTCAACGAATATAATATTGTGTCAACACTTCGCAGCAATCGATGAAGAGCTTTCGGATGTTTGAAATTTTGAGCGCACGAAAACATATTTACACTTCTATTTAAATAGAAAGCCAATTGTAATTCCACGATGATCAATTTTTATTTTACCCTACCAGCGACGCTTGCTGTGGCTTGGCGGTGTTTCGCCCAAAAGGTGTTTGCAAGAATCGAACATAAAAATTTTTTCAAAGGCGTATATATAAAGCATGCACATATTTGAACGCAATGTTGTGTCAAAACATCAAAGTAATCTGTGAAGAGATTTTGGAGAGTTAAGATTTTGGACAAAGAAGCATTTACATTTTTATTTGCACAGATAGGTAGATAGAACATTTGTGATTTCACAATGACCTATTGAAATTTCACAATGACTAATTTATATTTCTCTATGGCGAATTCAAACTTCAAATGACTAATTCTGGTTCCATGTTTAACAAGTTAACTTGCAAATTGCATAATGTCTTTCCTGTGGTGTCTCTCAGCGGTCAGGTACGAAACTTGTCACTTCCTGCAGCGCTTTAGCTCTCTTTTAGGGCCTCATCTTTAGAGTACCTCTGTTATGGTTCCAGCATTTTAGTCCCACTTTTATGACTTTAGAGTACCTCTGTTATGGTTCCAGCATTTTAGTCCCACTTTTAAGGTTTTGAAGTCATTATAAGATTTTCTAAAATATTTCTTTAAAATCTGAATCAAACGAATATCATGCTGAATTCATGGCATTTTCTAGTCGGTATTATATACTACAAATTACAATTTACTTTTGCCGGTATTCATATTTTATTTTTCGATTGCGTCGTTCCTCAGAAGTAATATGTATTATTCAGAAACTAAGTCGTAAGGACATGTCATTTTTGGATTAAATTTACGGTAATTTGAATCCTCCCGATACAACGAAATCATTCACCATTATATGTATATGTTAATCATTTTTATTTATGTTCGTTTCCAACTTTTTCAATTTTTTCTCCGTTAAAATGTTAAATGTGTCATTTCTAATTGCTTTGTGGTTTACATTCATCTTCATCGTTTTCGTTTTTTATAAATGATGCAAGCACAATTTGTTGATGATTCGATATCCATCTCACAACAATCAATTGAGATAAAAATCGGATTTTTTTTGACTAAGCCTTGAACTATTTTTTTGATTCATGCATGCGCCATTATAACCTAGTATTTATGTTTACTATAACGCACAACAAATTTCAAGTATATAGATTTATTTTCAACCTGTTCTCCTACTTTAAAGCCTGCTTATTCTGAAAAAATTCGCACTGGAGCATGCAAGTGCGTAGAACACCTTCACATGTTTTTTACCGACAGCAGCTCACAAATTTCAATCAGCCATCACTGTCTTTTGACGTGAAGTATGGACAGTCTTGACCGACTAATCACAGCTCATGTGGAACGAGTTCAAGAACTGCGATTTGTATCTCTAATTTGAGGCTGCGCTCGGAGTACTGCTTGTGAGAACTACTCGCACTAGTATGACTTACTAGGAGTTCTGTTATAGTGAGATCTACTAGGTTTTCTGCTAGTGAGATCTACTAGTAAGATCTACTCAGGGTTCTGGTAGTGAGATCTAATAGTGAGATCTACTCGGGGTTCTGCTAGTGAGATCTACTAGGACTTCTGCTAGTGAGATCTGCTAGTAAGATCTACTCGGGGTTCTGCTAGCGAGATGTACAGCATATCATGAAAGCGTCAGTGTATTTGAGAACCTATATACTTACAGCCCTCACAATGAAGACACGAGGTCTGCACCGAACGTAGAACAATTACTTTGTTACTCTCGGTTAATCACACTCTAGTTTGCTATTGTTTTGGCTGTAGAAAATTGCTGGCCAAGAAAGCATTTACCAAGTGAGCGAAATCTGCCCAAATTGCTCACGTACCCAAGGAATGTGTATGTTGTACACTATAAATCATTGCAGCTAACGTTATGCACTAATACAAATTATATAATTCACAGACCAGCTGTAGAAGTTCCCATTTCTTTATCACTCTCGCAACACTGGTGTAAAATTGTCAACAATGATCGAAATTAGTTCTCGTGCAATGATAAAAAATGCACTTATAAAACAGTTGATGCATTGCTGCAAATCGACGATGCATGAATAATTCATTCACTGGAATCTGTGAAGAGAAGCGAGGACGTCTGCCCAACTTGGTCTCGATCTTCTTTTTAATTTTCTCTTTTCGGTTTTCGATTTTCTGAGAAATACCACAAAAAACCTTTGAAGCATGAAGGCTTGGTATCTTTGGCCACAACTTTAGCTGACTGACGCACTGATACTTTAATTATGGGGAGCGACCCAGGTAGGCTAGAGTCTACAGCGGATTATAGCGTTTAATGTGTTTCTATTTTGAAATTTAGACTGGCATTCTTACTGTGCGAAATGTATTTATAGCTTCTCATGTTTAGGGTGTTTCTCAGTTTTAGACCGAATGCCTCATCAAATTCGAGGTTATACTTAAATAAAAATACAACCCGTGGAATTGAAGTAATTTCATGTATGATCGACTTTTACGAGCAGTAGACTTGGTCTCATTCTAAGCGTTTCTCCTCTATTTTTCTGAACATTTAATGTTCTCTAAGCGCCTAAAACTAAAATAAATCTCTACAGCAGACTTGATTTATTTTCAATTCCTCACCATATGAAAATGTTTTTCACAAGCAACGTGTCTCGAAGGCATCATGATTCAGTCATATAAATTAACCAGAATTTTTCAGGGAATGGATAACACGTATTTGTAAATAAAAACTTTAAAGTTGTAAAGTTTATGCTTCTAGTTTTTAACGACCGTTTACGAATGAGACACTGAAGATGAATTTTCTGAGCAAAGAAGGCTATAATTTGTTTGTGGCAAGACGAAAGAAATTCAGATACTCACCAGAACCAACAATTCAGGGTTGCAGAGTCGGTTGGTCTGTGGGCTGAATACAACTTCAACTCCGACTCCCAATGCTACTAAGATTCCGACTCCAACTCCGACTCTTGGGGGTGCTGGGATTCCGACTCCAACTCCGACTCCGACTAGTAAGATTCCTCGGCTTCCGGCCCTGACTTCAACTCCGATTCTTGGTGGTGCTGGGATTCCGACTTCAACTCCGACTCTATAACATCATGAAAAATTAGTCAATCTACTAACAAGGGCAAAACAGCTTGCTAAATTTATTTGAATTATAAATAATTCATTTATATCGCTTGACACAAGTTAAGTTTTTAAATCGATCAAATTATTTAAAGAACTAATATAAATTTATTCCATTAAAAATGATTACCCAAAAAGTGCAGAAGAATTTAAGTGTTATAATATAGCAATCTAATGAAAACTCTCAAGTGGAAACTCCATACATGGAACATCGAACTACCGATAAAAAAGTTGATTTTTACAATTTCTGAAGATGAACGACGAAAATAGAAAGGTGATATAAAACTTGAACGAATCATATTAACAAAACCTGACAATTTTTCATTTTCTGAACGTGGACGAAAAAACAGAAAGCTGATATGAATTTTTCAATTCATCAACAATGCCCTTTGCTTACTACAAGTATCAAATCACTTATGAAAGCAGGACTTGCAATTAAACAGCATTCTGTAGCTATTCATTGGCGTTGTTATCACTGGTTTTGTTGACTTTCCACGGATATATTGGGTCTCCAACTAAGTTTCCGAACTTTATCTATAAAAATAATGGAAAATTTTCCCACAGAAAACTTAGTTTTGGGTTCATCTTGTGCAGAATTTTCTTGCACACCATACATCGTCTGCACTTGCGTGTCCAACGATGCATTGCTTGTCCAAATTTTGCATTTTTTTGGCTAGAGTTTGGAAACTTAGTTGGAACCCTGATAATAATTGCATATATATATCCATATAGATATAATGCGACGTTGATAACCATGTTAGAACTTGAATCTATCCTAATTGTTTTAATTTAAACATTTAAGAATCTGTGAATTAGCCAAAGTTATAAACTACAAAATCAAATTTAGAATAACATTTCCGTGAATTTCTTCATTACAGTACTTTGGTCCTGATAAACCATAGCGTAGAAAACAGACGTTCACTTCCACTTGTGTAGCTGAATGCGCTTCTATACCAACAGCTAGAACAGACTTATCCCCATCGCTGGGTATAACGTTATGGTTTCAAGAGCTTCGAACCTTGATTATCTTTTTGTATATTTGTTCTGCTAGCTGTATTTGCAATATTCATAAATTAATGTAATCGAACCGAAATTAAATGTTTCATTTGAAAAAATACGACGTGTTAATATTTTGATCAACACAGTTCAGTTCTGAATACTTGATTTTAAAGGAAACCGTAATGAATATTTATGACCCATTGCATGCTGCACTTGGAAAATACCATTCATTTAGATTAAACGATGGCGAGTCCCGTCATTTTTGACGATGCTTGTACACAAATTTTTGTTGCGAATCTAAACTGAAATTTCTTATAACAGTCCATCTGATAGTTTCTTTTGATTCGCTCATACAAGAATTTACTCGATCGAAATATTTTCGTGGTATCGCTGATGTTTGATGCCTGCAAAGGAAGCAAACATAGTTCAAGGAAACAAGACGGATTCAATTGATCAAACGATTTCCTCTCTATAGTATGTGTTAACTGTAATTTAATTTCAAGTTATATTTTGTAGAACCGATGCGCTGTGGCGGCTGTTTACCTGGCCATTGTCTTCTCCTCCACGGCAGACGCGGCTAGCGTGCGTAAGAAGGAAGCGAAAAACCTGAACATCGCTCAACTTTTCAAGTCGACCGAGCCCGGACGAACACCAGTGTTCATTAACGATTTAATCGGTGGCGAGAAGCCTGGAGAGCCTCATGAATTAATACAGATCGATGTTCAACGTAGGGATGAAAATGAAACATTTTTGTTGAAGATCCCAACTCAACCAGCCAAGCCGCTCGTGAGAAAAAAGAGGTTGGTGCTCATTGCTGACCTCTTCCAATTGCTGATTTGGATTTTGCAGGAGTTAATTTTTTAATGGACCCTCAAGAGTATATTTATTATCATTTTATCATGTGTACTGTTCCATCCTCCTCATATGCCTAAGTATAATGATTTCTTTTCAAATAAGAAGTTTGGGTATCAAAACATCCCGAAATATTCACTAAAAAAATAACCTTTCACCGACGACTTTTATAGTAATAAAAAGTTTCTAGAGTATTTGTACTAAGAGCTTTTATGATTTCATGCTGTGCAATAGAAGGTCTCCTATTTTATCTAAACGTATGTTCTAATTAATTTAAGTGTCTAGGCATAATTGATTTTAGAAATTTCGATCGACATCAGGCTAGAAAACTACCGTAAGCTGAGGGTAGATCCAATAAAAAAGAGGCGTTCGTTTTTCGTTTAGCTGTTGACAAAATAACGAAAAGGAAAGTCATCCTTAACCTAAAAAGGGTTTCTTCATTCCAGTTCAATTCAAGAAGAAAAAAACGGATCAATAGTTTACAAAGGAACTTATAGATTTACTAGTGACCAGGTGGTCAGAAATCATGTCTGCTAAAGGGCCTCAAAACTTCTGAAGAAATTCGTCATCGCTTAACTTCGACTTCAATAAATTCTAGACTTGAATGCGAAAATGTAGGAACGCTCACACTATAATTCGATGAAGATGAGTCATTGGATGCGATTACTAAAAAGCCTCTTTTTTCTGTTATTGATGTACGAGTACTCCTCTAATTAGCAGACTAAATCTTCGTTAGAAGGAGCAAAAATTATGAACTGTAAAAAGATACGTTTTATGTTCAATGTATTGAACTATAATGATGAACACGTCGAAGGGCTTAGGTTCAAATGCATATTATTTTCCATACATTCATATGGCTTAGAAGCCTGGTAAAGTTTTCCTTCATTGTAAATGAAGGTCTTACAAGCAAAAATAGAATAATTTCGAGGTTTTTCATTCAAATCATACAACAGACCTCTGTATGTACGTACACTCGTACTTATGAACAGAAAGTTCTAAGCATCTAAGGAAAAAAAATGTTCGTGTGTATCAGACCGAATTTAAAAACAGGTTACTTGATTAATGTAGAAAATTATTTCTAGAAAGCTGCAACCTATCAAGCTGTTGGAAAAATTTATGTTAGGAGCCTCTGAGCGCATACACGTTCGCTGAGAGAAAATACGACGCAGTTTTGAGACTTCTGTGTCTTACACGTGTCATGATGCCTATGTGCAAAAGTGTTGCAAAAATTATCTAAAATTTACTTTTTTGAGTCGCGTGCATTACGACATTCAAATGTAAAACTAGGATGCCTTCAGCGTAAGTCTACGGAATTTTGTCTGAAAGTTTAACTTACTCCGGGATTGAGACTTTATTATTTTTTATGTGAAACAGCAGGTAGTCTGAAACTTCCGTACGAAGTGTTGTTTAACTGAACACAATCTGTCTCTACAGGTTTTGCAAAACAGGTTATGTTTCGTTAGAGAGAAATATAAAAAGACGAGTAGAGAATCGGATAACACTTCGAATTTGGGTTTTCAGGATATTCATCCAAGCTGAAGATGTTGTTATGAGGTAATATTTTTGTTGTTTGTCTGTTTCTCCTAAGAAAATTAGCCCGTGAATACAAGTTTTTGGGATTTTCTTATTCGAAAATTTTGTAATATGTCAATATAGTACGATCTAAAATTCATTTACGTGTCGATGATTGACTATGCAATAATACATGGTATTTTTTATTCAGAACTAGCCATTCTTTCCCCGGTACTTTGACACGCTTGACTGTCATTCAGTGAGCACATTCTCTATTCTTAGGCGAAGATTCTTGCAAAACTGACGCATAATATTGAGCTTTGAATTTATTATGATGTATCATGAGTATAGCACGACGGATGCACAATACTAACAACAATTTGATGATGAAATAATTTTGATAAAAATGTTAATCTGTAAAGCATCAGTGAATCTACATCGGCGAAAGTATGTATATGAGTGTTTGAAGTGATATTCATTCTGTCAACAAATTAAAAAGGATGTGTTGGATAAACAGTATAATGGGAACTTTTACAAACACCTGAGCAAAATTGAAAAATATGTCTGGTGTGCAGACTGTCGTAAGAAAGATTTCATCTCAAAAATGACTTCTCATTTCTGCATAATTACTCTGCCTTATCTCAGCATGAGGGCAGAGAGTCCAAATTACCATATAATTGCCTTTGAAGGCGCACTGAGAGCACGCTCAGTTTTCTTCTAGACGTTGAGCCCACATTTTCTTGCCAGCATTTGAGGCAGTAAACATTGTGCAGTGCGAACAGGCCTGTGGTGTTCAGAAATCGAGGTACGCTCAGCATATTTCTAAAGACGAGTCATTATGAGTAACTCTCAGTCGCGACATTGCAGCTCGCGTGAAATTGGACCGAGGATCAGTGCAGTGTATAAGAAAGAATATGTTTTAAATATCTGTAATTCACTGTCCTCTCACAGAAACTAAATTTACGCGCGTGTTGATTGCCTATCGAGTTCAATTTTCTAATCTGTGGGCCAATCGTCCCGTTATCGTCCCCATTACATGCAAGTGCCTATCCGAGGTACTTGAAACTATCTTCGTAACGCAGGTAGTTTCCGTAAAGTTTCTTCAGTTTTAGGGTCATCATAAGAATTAAAAGTAGATCTGATAATTACGCATACTGATTTGCTAGTAGTATTATTCATATTTAATTTATTGGCTTCTAGTTCACGTATGTTCATGAGTGTTAGCACCATATTATCGGTATTTCCAGTACAGTTGACACTAGATCCATTGATACGGCATGCACTGTTTGATGTTGCAAGAGCAGTGGGAATTTAGTCTTCACTAGTTCTTGATGTCTTTTGACTAGAAAGAGATTCAAAATGTGCTGCCGAGTCTTTATTATCTTTGGTCAACAATGATGATGAACTTTCTGAATGTCTACATACGCATTGAAGAGTAGTGGGGGCAGCAGTCTTTTATCATTTGTAAGAGAAAATAGGTCAAGCCAAATCTTTCTCCATCTAATGACACGCTATTGACTCAGATGCTAGTATTTAAGCCAGCTAACAAAGTGCACTGGTACTCGCCTGTCCAAATGTTTTTTTAAGTAACGTCCAATGATGAACTCTGTTAAATGCGTTACTGACATCCATAAAACAAGCTCGTACGCGTTAGCCGCTAGAGGAGTAACATTGCAATCTGCTTCGATGTAAGCGCAGCTAATTCTATGCCATGTTAAACTTTCAAACCAAAGGTATTGAAGGATATTTACAGAAATTTAGCTAATCTCTTCATTTAAAATTATTCAGATTACTTAGGAGTAGAAGTGGCCAGTGCTGTAGGCTTATAATTAATCCGGCAAGAAAGACATTTCGTTTTACTTTTCCGTTTTAGTTGCATTGCCACTTGCATTAGGTCTCTTGGAAGATATTTAGTTTTGTGTTTCTGTAGAAATATATGGCGAGAAATTTTCATTTGATCTGGAGGCTAATTCGGGAACCTTAGTAGGTATTTGATCGGTGTAGCAGATTTTGATAATTGTTTACTCTCTGAAAGTCGTTTTTACCCATTTCTTTGAAAGTAAATCGGGAATGCAGTTTGTGTTATTGTTAATCATATTAGAAGTAGAATAAATTAGCGCTTATAGAGTGTATACATTGGGCATAACAGCGTGTAGTTTGTACGTACCGTAGCGTGAAGTTTTGCCATTTGTTTTAAATATACAGCATTTCTGTTTGAGATATTGAGTGGTAACGTACACTGAATGAGCCTTAATTAAATTAGACGATATTTCATTCGTTCCTTTTTCTATATTTGATTTCATTTTCTACTCCTGAAGGTCTTAGGATGTCAGCCCCGCGGCTCTCGAGAAGTTACATGCAATGAATCCCTGAGTTGGGGTCCTTATGTAAAGTAACCCAAAATATTATAAGCCTCTCACTGAAGTACATTCCAATATATTAGGCTTACGTCACGATTTAACCCAGAAGCTTTCCCGGAATCTGCCACAGGCAAGACTTGAAGCCTGGGTGAAGAGTTTAGTAAAGTTACCCAATAAGTAGTTTCTTCTTTGATTTTTTCAAAGAGTGTTTTTATGGGTTACAAAAGAATTTTACCATCACTTTCATCATGCTGAATTCTAAAATTATGGTAGGATTCTTGACGAGTTTTGAGTGTGTTCTAATCTTGTTTTTAAAATTTACACCAGGCTTAGAGCTTGAAATCTTAATATAACCTAAAATTAGGACACCCTTGATCATCCGGGAAACATGTAAACACCTAAAGAACGAAGATATGATTCTGTATTTCTCACCATTGACGATACTGTCGTACCTGCTATGAATTGATTTATCTTAGTTGTGACTAATAATACATTCTTACCTGCGGCTAATGATCCTCATTCACCTGCTGTTCCAATTTAGTAGTACTTGATACCAGTAACAGTCAATACAAGTAGACCTAACAGCCTGATGACAGATTGAATAAGAGATCAATCAGGGATTCCGACAATACTGGATCAGGCAGAAATTTTAGGAACTCTGAGAATATAAATTTCATTACAGTTTTCTCATCAACTATTTGCAAGAGAGTTTTTGGAAGACAATTTTCTAAAGATCCACTTTACAGCCCGCACTGCGAATGTGACGGAAGCCTTCCGCAGAGATCGTATCCCGAGGTTCTCGTCCAAAGATACGTGGCCTCACCGCTCTCCGGATCTTAACCCAGTTGATTTTTATCTCGGGTCTACGCTTGAAGCGAAGGCTTGTTTGAAAACTCACAATTCTGTCGAAAGTTTAACGGCGTCACTACGCTCCTCGCGTCATGAGGAATTAATGACACACACTTCGTGTCGTAGCGTAGGATTTACGGCCCAGATTTGAGATTGAAGTTGAAATGATTGGGTAAAATTTTGCATAAATCTCAAAACTTGGTCTCTTTAGAGACTTTCTTTCACTGGTATACGTATTTTCCATCAAGTGAACGTGTTATATTATTTTACCTACATACTTTCAATCTATTTATTCCGGCGCTGTAGGAGTTTGTTGATTTTTCATAAGTCACAGCCAAAAAGTCCTTCTGAATTTTGTCGTTATAGTAAGCAAGCAGACTTGAAAGGCCGTCTTGTTTACAACAGTAGCTACTAGCATCAAAACCATACCGATACACCGAGTTACAGTGTGCGTCGTTCAGCAAATCGGAGGCGGTTTTTGTAAACTAAAATGAAAGTATTGTAAATTTACGTTTTCGCACAGTCTAATTTTTTCCCCTGATTCTGTTTCCGACGACCTACCTTCGTTGGAATTTTGAAGCAATCATTTGGATTCGCACTAAATATTCTTATGGAGAAAAATGTTTCAATTTCCGTACGTTTGATTCCCGTCAGATTTTTTCAAACGAGCGCATCACGACAACGGACGCTCTACTGTGATCAATTCGAATTTTGCAGTCCCTTCATTGATAGCATATACCTTAAAAAATCCGATGCTACATCTGCACCAAAGTGTAATTACGCAGGTTCAAACCTCAGGCGACTGCTTTCATAGCACGGTCATCTGTTACCAGTTTTTTACCAGCTGTTTAGAGTCAAGTTTTTGATCTGTTCGTTGCACAAGTGATTATACAACAACTTTTTTTCTTTCTTCAAAGTGCTGGGCAAAGTTCCAATGAATTCTACGAATCTTATATAATGCCTCAATGGACAGCATTCAATACGGAACTTTTATTTAGGAAGATACGTAAATCCATTTTTTAAATTGAAAATATGACGGGATATCCCCAAAAAGTGCTCAGTTCTAATGCATGCAGAGAGACGTTCATTTCCAGAATACCACTGTGAATTGTACTAAGTTTCGAAAATCAAGACAGTTAGCGTTAAATGTTGCTTCAAAAGTGTTTTTCATGACATTAATTAACTTTCAATTTTAGTTCCTTGCTATGGAAAATATTCTTAGCTAAATCAGCTAGAAATAAGTTTCACATCTCAGTTATGGGCTACATGGCATTACTAGAAACAAGACAAATTTTTGAAAGAATTGCCAGCAGCACATTATATTTGCTTTGTGCAGATTCACACCATTGTGGATTTAATTACGACTCCGTTACTCTGATTAGCCACTAATCTGGGTATTTTCGTTGCGACTCACCGTCCTTTAAATATTCCAACTACTTTCGAAGAGTTATTCATTCGATGCAATTATAATACTCTTACTGGGGAACTTATGGTTAATAAATGGCTCATAGCTACCAACTTTCGAGCGTGCAACAACCCAATCTTCCTGTCTGAGGCGTCGAGTTGGGAGAGTGGGCAGGTCTTGCGTCTTGCCTTCATACGTAAAATTGAAACATCAGAAGCGAGTGAACTCAAATTCCTTACCTATTGTGTGTAATCTTTTTTTCTCTCGTAAAATGGTTATTCTCGTTCATTAACGAAACAATGTCCACGTATTTTGTACGTGTTTATTCTAATTCAAGAGACTGCCTGAATTCTCGCTCGTCTGGAGGAACTTATTAGTCAGTCCATGGTCTCATATATATACCACCATCATAATAATTTTGTGCACATGTTGCAGTAAGCATAATTTTGCACTTCTACCTGTGTTATTAAATGCATGCACACGAGAGTGGGCTTAAGTGAAAGGCAACATACTCGGTTATAAATTTATTTTCTGTTCGTTATCACATTGGAATTACCGTCTGGCACCCTAATTATACAATTGCTAAACAAATTTAGCACTGAACGACTAATGTTTTTCTAGTCTGATGTAGCCACAGTATTCAAATAAATGTTTTTATGCGGAAATGAAAAGATATTAGCGGGTTTCAGGCAATTCCGAGGGTTGGAATGTATTCGAAAATTTAAATTCTTACTTTTATGTTATTTTGATTCGTAGAAAGTCATAGTCAGAGAAGCCGTTCGTAGATGTGATGAGAATGATTAGACTTGCAAGTAAAGTGTACACGAATGTGTAAGACATTTGCGACTCATGCTATTCCAGTGCACGTTTATATCCATATGTGATGATTACAGTACGTAGCCTTTTAGGTTAAGCGTATTTAAACACCACAGTACTATTACGGCCTTCCCATTTGCAGTATTTTCAGCCATATGCAGGCATGAAAATATTAGAAAACTTAGAGAAGAACGCGCCCGCAACTGCAACCCATTTGGAGAGGGCAGCGTGACCTTTGCCAGGACTCCTCCGCAAAAGTTCTCTGTGTTGACAAACGCTTTGTTTTGTAGGCAAATAATGGACTGACGACATCATGGCTCTGTTCGACAGCGCAAACAGCTCCATCGCCAGGACCTTTTCTCTCAAAACTTTTTGGCTCTCCGTGGGAGAGAGGGAAGATTCAAACATGTGGTCGGGTTTGACCGATTAGTGCCCGTGCTGCTTAAAGGCATCGTTTTCTACGAGTGCTGACGGATTTTTAAAGTCGCGGATGAAATAAAAACCATCAGTAATTATTGAAAGTGACTGAGTTGGGGTAATATTCATGAGGTGGGGCGGTGTACCATCTACCGTGCGTCATCTACATGAACTTTCAGTGACCGTACATGAACTTTCCAAGATGAACTTTTTCGACCGAATTGACATGAGAAGACACATGCAGTGACAAAATAATTATCATGAGGATATATGACTTTTTTCACGATTCAGAACCCGCCATGGGATCACTTCTTTGGGGACAGTATACATCGAACAAAGTCGAAGACGCACCTTTCAATAGAGTGAAGGATTTTCAAACAGCGAAACAGAATTGAGGAATTCTTTCAGTTTCTTGGAGCAGTTATGTAAAAACCGTGCCGAGACCAGATTATCCAGTTGTTTATGAAAAAGCGTTAGAAGTAGAATGAAATCAAAATTTGTACTTTTTCAAAAACATTCGATAGACGCTTTTTTCTATACGTGAAGCCTCGGGTTTTTGTACATAACATTTCTGTAAATTTGCCGTATACGTACCTTATTCAACAAAGTCAATTGAAATATAAAATGTTGTTTGGCTTCAAGCGCTGGATTATCCAAACACTCAGTAGTCCTCGCAGTCATTAAGTTTTTTTTACACTCAACAGGAGTGTTTTTGTTATGAAATAAATTTTATCGTTGCGTCAAATTACTAATTATTTCCTAATTATTTATTTTTTTACTTCGTTATTTCCTCGTATTTCCTAATTATTTCCAAGTACTTCCTAACTATTTCCAAGTTCTTCGTAATTATTTCTTTGTATTTCATAATTTATAATTCCAAATATTCTAATCAAACTTTTAATTCAAGCGCGGATCAAAGAAAGTGAAATCAAGATAATGGGGACAACGTAGACAGAAAAAGCAACTTTACTTCGCCTAGATTTTTTCGCACTTCTGAAAAGGGTAACGAGGTGATCCAGAGCCTCCCAGCCCCGACAGACGAGCGAGTTTTTTAGAGAGTACGTACGAGTGCCCGCACGTACGAGTGCCCGCACGTACGAGTGCCCGCACGTACGAGTGCCCACACGTACAAGTGCACGCACGTACGAGTGCCCGCACGTACGAGTGCCCGCACGTACGAGTGCACGCATGTACGAGTGCACGCACGTACGAATGCACGCATGTACCAGTGCACGCATGTACGAGTGCACGCATGTACGAGTGCGTGCTGAGCAAATGTGAAGTTGGTCAGTTAATTGTTTTGTTGCGGTTTCAAAAAGCAGGTATCAAAGGAAAGTTTGATTCTATTTTAATCCAAGATCCTGCGTCTTGTTCCTGCATCAATGCACTGTAGAATTAAAGTAGGATTTTCTATAATTTATACAGTTAAAGTTCGTCAATGTTACTTCGTAAATGTAATCCATCTAGTGAGACGATTGCATTAAATGGTAAATGACAAATTCATCAGTTATAGAGTAGCAATAAAGTTATGAAAGCTTGCCCAAAACTCTGCTGAACTTGAATGAATGGATTTTAAGTGTTCTCTCAATGGAAGAAAAATTGCTGTAAATATTAAAGTAAGAACTCATGAACAATAGAAATAAACAACTTAAAAAAGACAGTCATATTTAAAATTACGTAGCCATCTCAAACTTCTGTGTAATTTAAAGTCTAACTAAAGCATTTAAACTACTTTTAAGTTAACGATAGTGAAACTTAGTCGAACATCGGAAAAGAAACGTGCAATTTGACGATTATCAATGGCTTATAAATTATTAGAGCCTCTTATCAGCGAGAGCATTCATTAGTGTAATATACTTACTAGTACAGTTTTCCTCTGCATAGAGCGCTAGATCGGTTTTAGCGAACAGCCGCTTTACAGCCGTCCCCGTATAGAGCCGTGTCGACTAAATCGACCATACAATATCACGGAGAATATTTGTATCGTAAGAGGCAAATACAACGTGTTTTGAGAACTAAATATGAATTTAGAGTAGTTGTTCGTTGGACCCGATCTAGCGCTCTACGAGGGAACGACTCTATATTTCAGTATCTTAGAAAGATTGAAATTTTATCATCAATGTCTTGTTATACCACGATGAAGTAACACTCTGACGTTAATAAACTGAAATTTTGTAAGTAAACTAGCCCCTTGTTTTTGATGCATAGCAGCATCCAACGTCAAATAACACGTAGATATGATATATTGGATATACTGATCTAAATACATGTAACATTAACACTTTTACATTCGCTGTGAGAAAAGGCTACGGCTTTGTTTTTAAAACAGGAACTATTTTTGAGGATTTTAATTTTAATTTATGAATAAAATACGTGCACTACAAAGTATCATACAACAATAGTTGGTGGAGCCTATAAATATCGCTTGTCAACTCTAATTTGTTAACAAAAATATGTACATCAGAAAGCGCGTATTTGGTGTAAGGTTTACCCTTTTGTTCATACTGTCATTAACCACCGAGAAATCTTGGCTATCGATGAGCGAAATGCAGAAATTTGCTTCGACAAAAATGGATCAATGGGAAAAATGAGCCTTCTACACTTTTCCCATATCTAAAAGCTGACAAGTCAAGATTGGAGATTTTTTTAACTGCGTCAAATTTTGAAAATTGAAAACATCGAAACCTAAATACTTTGCTCGCGTTGGGGAATGGTCCAACGATCAACATATGTTTACAGAAGGGCTTGACTAGCTTAGAATCAATTGTAGTTGCTCATGGCAGCTTTTTAATACCTGGCACATGGAAGCGAGTAGTATGTCAAGGTTTTCGTTTGACACTGACGTCTAAGTGTTAAATAATTAATTGCAGCTACAAGTGTGCAAACTGACGAAGGTTTTTTTTTATTGACAGTCACCTTCTTCCACGTCCTGCGTACTGAAAAAAACATGTCACGGCCATTATTCGCTTTTAGATTGGGAGATATATCTGGCCATAGAACCGACTACACGATCATTCATCTCACCAATAAAAAATTCAACTCACGTAAGTAGTGCGACTTCATTTGTTGTACAGCCTCGAGACTGCTGCAACTTTCGCAGCATGTTGACTCTGATATGCTGAAGACAGCGAGTTTCCGCGCGGCCATTTTATTCCGCATTGGCGCCATTGTTTCTAGCCTTCAAAATGACTAAGCATTCGAACTGTTCTACTTTATTGAAAATAGTTATTCCGAAATGGTATTCTAGCGCATCCTCCTTCTTCAGTCTTAAAACTGTCTGTGACATGTAAACGCTTGGTTTTAGCAAAACGCACGTAACCTTTGAATCAACACGAGACGATTTTTTTTCTCCCGAGATGCCCTCTCTGTTCCGACATAGTCTAACAAAAACTTTAGCCCAGTTTTTGCACCAAGCTTTTACTCGCCCTAAGGTCACCTTGACCCTCATTCACTCACTAGGGGATTCCAACTCCGTCAACTGCCGCTTTTTCAGAGTTGACTTCTTTCAATGGATTTCATAAATCATTTCTTCATTATATACTGCACAGGTGTTTTTATTGAACATACGCGTGATAAAAAGAGATTTCAAAACAAGCTCATAATTTAAATACGGGTAACCACGCATACCATTTCCACCAGCACATAAACATGCTAGTTAATGACTGCACGCTAGCGAGCTGCCCTGCTAGTTTCTTCCTTTTCTAAACTGCTATATCTTCTTTATCAGTACTTTTTTAGATGCAAAAGATTAATGTTAAAATTATTATTTCTTGATAATTTTGTCAGCATGGACGTGATTTTCCGTGGTGTGGCAGTAACTTTTGAACTATTCTGTCTCCATATTTTTTCATAATTTCGTAGATTATTTTTATGCTCGGTCAAAATACCTCTCTTCCCCCTCCCTCCCAAGGCAGTAAGAGCTTCTAAAATAAATTACCGTGGTGATAGGGTCTTCGGAAATATTCGTTCATGGTTAGTCGGGCCATCTAAAGTAACTTGTTATAGAGGTAATATTTCATGGGAGGTAATCCTTCTTTAGGGATTACCTCCCTAAACTAGGGATATTCTTCCCTTATCTTGGATACGAGAGCAGCTTCGGACTAAAATTTTCTTTAGTAATAACGGCTCCTGAACTGATCTTCCACGGGTGGTAGCATCTTCAAACCATGTTTACATGCGTCGTGAGGTCTTGTGAACAAATATCATGGGTGGTAGGATCTTGTGAACAAATCTTGTATTGTTGGTAGGACTTGTGAAAAAAAAAATCCTGTGTTTGTCTCATTTTCAAAAACGATGTGCCGTGGGCTCCGGTGGGGCTGGATGCCATGCAGTTTGAATGTTTGGTCGACTGACAGCCCACCCCTCAGAAGGGTAATGTTTGGTCGACTGAGAGCTCACCCCTCAGGGGGGTAATGTTTGGTCGACTGAGAGCTCACCCCTAAAGGGGGTAATGTTTGGTCGACTGACAGCTCACCCCTCAAGGGGGTAAGATGCGCAGTAGGGATAGGTTTGTCTATCGTATGCAATGGGGACTCGCACCCCCAGAGAGGAGGGAGCGCTGTTCGGTCACCTCAGCTTTAGATAGGCTTTCAGAACTTCTATCCTTCGTGTCCACTTAGCGTCTGCTAATTTTCATATCTTCTTAATTATCTGTATATCTTTTCTTCGTCCTCACGGTGAACTTGCTGTTTTAACGATCAGGGGTTCTTGCGTGGGAACGCACCTTGTGCACAAATTCCCCTTTGTCTATTCAGATTTATTCTAAATGGTTCCTTCTTTTCGCTTTCGCTCAATCACATTTCACGTGGGTAGAAAATTTGATACTAACTTATTATATGTACCCGACAGACCACGCATTCGTTCCTCCTGTATACCTCATTTAATCTCTGAAAATCAGCTGGTATTTTATAGCATGAAACTTGTGGAGACGTTTCTTACGCGACGGCTTTCGTTCCTGCACTTTATAATGCATTTTCACATTTTTATTTAGCAAAAGATTAAAGGATATTCACTAATAACACACCTTGACTTCATTCCTCAATATACGGGGAAAGCTAATCTGTTTCATTTGAAATTAGGGAACAATAGGAGTACGAGTAATAAAATCTAAAAAATCATATACAACTTAGATTTTTGACATGGGTGTTTGAATTTTCCCACTTCTCCCTCATTTCATTACAGCCAAAAATCGTTTAAAAACAGTCTCAGAAAACGGGGGAAAAAGAAAATAATATAGACGGTCGTCATTGTCAGGTGCTCGAATTATATTGTGATGAATTCCAATTATCAGGGAGAAATTATTTTGTCATTCAAGGGGAACATTAGAGCTGCTCATCACTACACGTCTTATCTTGTTTGCCAATCATTCTGTATAAACGAAACAGTTTTCGTGAAATTCTCTGCCACTGCAAGATTTCATCACCTTCTCCCGCGCGAGTTACCGCGGTTTGGCCTGGATTCTATCATAAGAACTTCCAGCGGGTTATTTGCAGGCGACTTAGGAATAACTGAATAAACACTGCTAGCCTTAACGCAAACTACAATCAGCTCGACATCATGGCTGCTGGATGAGGAGGAATTAAGTACCAAGGCCTCGAGAAATGTAATTAAGTCCCATGACTTGCACGCTAAATATGTACCAAAAATTAAACCACAATAAAAATCTTGCGTTGCAACTCTCTTTTCCTTCGAGTGAGAACACGTTTGTTTATTGTATTTTCTCGAGAATCTTTGAAAAAATATGGATGGAGAAGACTTAGTCTTAAGCATATTTGCGTTCAACTTCCTTAATAAAATTTTACCATATACTGAACCTTACGCCAGTCATTTATCAAAAGCAGCTATTTCTTTCGTATTATTTTGGAGTAGTGCTTTAGATATACCCAGATATGAAAAAATTCATGAAATATGATTGCTCTGACACCTTGAGGGAATCGTTCGGTAGAGCATCCTTCAAATTTTCGAAGTTGTTTTTATTGCCACACGTTGTTTAATACGTACTTTACAATATATCAAAACATGATAACTGCATAACTAACTGCGCTATGAGGTGAAGCAAGAGAGAAAATACCATTTTGATATAGTAACATATAATTTTTTTCCAATATAGCATTACAAAATCCATTTAGAATAGTCCTCACCAAGTGCTTGCCTCTGTCAGTGTTGCTCTGTCCACGATCTCACTTCAGACTCCCCCACCCACGTGCACTGCTGTACATGGGTTGGGGGATACATGGTAGACATGGGTGCAGTCCTCATAATTCATATGAAACTCCATAGAAGTAATTATTTTAATTTATTTGATGTCATTGAAAAATCGTATTCTTTCTAATTTGAACCAAGACTCTAAAATTTTCTGCACTAAAATGATGAAACTCAACTGATTCCACGCAGAATTAGGTTGGAGAAATGTAATTTTATAATTTTAGGAACATTGAAAAGGTATGGAGGTAAATCTGAATTTAATAAATTTATTAAGCGTTTCGAATTTTCTTCATTTTCTCCAAAGTTGGCTCCCGCGCTTGCATTTAAAAACATCTAATAATACCAACCCCATCGTTCTAGTGTGGACATGATCGAAAAGAATCAATCTAGAAATTGTTCAAAAAAACGTTCTTAGGTCATTTTTTTTGAGAGATAGAAAAAGAGTCCAGGGCAAGTAGCGTTCATTTCAGCGAGTTGCGAAGGTCAGCCAAATTTGAAAGTAAGCTGTGTTGCATCGAAAAAAGTTCTAAAATGTAGAAAGTCCCTTTAAAATCTATTTTTTCCCTTCTCAATAGAAAATTAATTGTTCTAATAAGATTTTCTTTCATGTTATTGTAAAAAAAAACAAATTTTGAGCATTCTGAAGAAGTTAAAATTTTAAATTTTTGTATTTGCGAAGTTGTTCTTTATGCTGAATCGTTAGGTAATAAAGAGGAAGAGGTCAAATGTGTCAGAGCGAAGAGTAAATTTAAAAATTCGCTTTAAAATAGAAACAGATTTCAATGTTAATTTACTTATCATCCCAACTACATGTATGCATCAAGTTGTTGATTACGTGAATAACAAATGTATGTAGTTTATCGAGGATTTAGTCACAAGTTACGTAGGTATATATTATATAATCATTCTTGAAATGTATTTCCCTTACTCGATACCCTGGAGATGAATGTTTAATTAAATACCGACACGTGCGAAACACTTGGAGGACAAATGTAGCAAAAACTATGATGAGGATAGAAAATATCAAAGAAGCATCTTGAAAGCCTAAAAACCTTTTTCATAACAAAGAAAACGTTTAGGCTGCGTTTATTTCATTGTTCTGTCATAATTGAACAATGATATCGTGAATGCTGAGAGTTCTTAAAAGTTTATGATGACGTACCCCGTTCTGTTGTCGGCAAATTAAAGCATACTCGTAATTCCCCTGATCTTATCGTCACAAGAATAGATAAGGTTCTCGTGTAAATTTCAAAACATCAATTGTCAGGATGGCTTATCTAGAGATGTTCAATTTTAAAAATGGTTTTGAAAGAAGTAATTCATAATTGAAGTTTTTGAATTGACCTGAACAATTATGATTAAAATAGCCTAACACTGAATTTATTTTCTTGTATTAAACTGCGTTGTGAGTTGTTCGAGACGATTAACATCGCAATTGCATTTTATGAAATCCTTCTTCGATAAGCCTTTCCTTGATAAATATTACGAATAACAGACCTTCAATCTAAATTTCACATCACTCTCATTCTTTGAACAACTTTTGAATAGGAATATGCTAAATGAAATCATACAGAAAGTGGTGAGCAAACAGCAGGAAAAAGTCAGAAGGCGGCGTTTTTATAAAATTGCCAAACTCCCAAGTTGTGCAAATGCAAAGTCATATTACACCAGCTGAGATTCACTGGCCTGTAGTCAGTAGGCAAACACCTCTTCCCAGGGCAAGGGTTGGGCCTCGCCGTGGTTACATAAAAGGATGAAAGAGGACCACGTTAGGTAACCGTAGATAAACTTAGGGAGTGGATTACTCAAGACTTGACCCAGAGTGAGATGGCGCAACGAGCCGCCTTTACTCACTGAGCTGCAGCCTTGACTGCAGAGGCCGCCAAGAAAAACTGGTTGCGCCGAGCAAGCATTTCCTCATGCGTGTGCAGATTGTCCGAGACTGGGAGGGTTCAACGTGTTCACACTTTGTGATCATGTTTTGAATTTTGGAAAAATATACCAATGGAATTTTTATGTAAACTTTTTATATTTTTTTCTGAAATTTTTGCTAGTGAATTTCTTGGTTTTCGTGCGACAGAGAATGGAAGGCTTCCTTGTTTGACCTACGTGTGAGCCGTGCGTATGGAGAACGAGGTCCGGCAGATTTAAAATTGAGAGAATGCGCTAATTCCCCACCTGACCTGATTATGTCACAGAATGCAGGGTACTTGCGTCATTGATTGGCCTCGGTGATGACTGTGAACAGTCATTCGAGATTTGAGTTGTCGCTCCAATCTTTCGCAGACACCAGTTATTGAAGATAACCTCGCACCGCTCAGGCATTAGGAAAAGACGTGTCGTAATCTGGTTACGACGCGTACTGAAGCCGTCGGTTGCCGCTATTTAATTGCTACTTTTTATCCCGTGTCGGCAGGTTAGCTCGTATGCACGTTCACGTACGCATTCTAGATGCTATGCAGTATCTCGAAGCAAATATCATGTATACTAATCTACCACAAATATGCGAATTCTTGTATTATTTATTGAATTACCCCTGTCTGAGAGAAGCTCGACACGCACTCATTATCGTACTCGTGTACATTTTGTGAGTAGGGTTAAAGTCAAATATTTTGCCCAAACTGGGTACTTCAGGTATTTTCTCTAATACAGACATAATTAACGTGGCAGGTTGAATCACTGAATATTTATTGCAATTTGAGGCCCACCTAAGAAGAATAAGTGTACACATGATCATCAAAAACTGTTTTAATGCTTCAAACTTGATTTTCAAAATTGGAGATGCGTTTTCGTCTCAAAATTGGAGCCCAGCTCTAAGCGCAAGTTTTCAAACTGTAATCCTGTATGGTACTTCATTTTTTATTCACCATGTCAAAAAGTTTCAGTAGAGAAAATTTGTATGAATACATTTGACTAACATCATACTAAACTTTTCATTGAACACAAGCATAGGATTGCAGTGCAAGTTAGATGTTAAAAAACAAAGTTCTATTTTGCTTAAAGTAATTATTTTCGGGAAAAGTGTACTTGGTACTCTTGATTGTGCATTAAAATTTTAGGAGAAAGCGCATACAATTTCAATTTCATTATCACTTTCAGTTTTTGGTTTTCTGACCTCAACAGCGAATTGATATTGACTAAAGGGCTAATTGCTAATTGATACTGAGTAATTTTTAGTATCAGATGTATAAATCATACGTTTTTTCGTGAGAGCACGCCAGCATTTTCAATTTCCAGGTAGAGAAAACAGGAGTTTTGTGAGAAAAATCTCCCATATTTTGCTAAAGAAACGTCCCGTTGTTATTCTTCTCGGGTCCTCTTCTGCCAGATGACGCTGAATACTTAATTGTTCAACATTAGCTCAGTCTAAAATTTTAACCCAACAGAGATTTACCCCAAAGGAAAAGTAAGGGCATGATGAATTAAAAACATTCATATACTTATACATATACAGCATAACATAACCAAAAACAAGGAACATGAAGACTTCACTCCGCAATGTGTGCCGTGGATAACATTAAGTACAATATCACACAAAAATATAATTAAATTACAGACTTGCGCTTATTCATAGTGTTTTGAGAACTGAAGTCGACCCTCTAATTTAAAACTTATCGGTCACTTCTTAATTCTGACCAAAGTTCTAGTCTTATCTTGAAAACTGTTGTAAAACTACTAAACAGCAAAGGATAGTTTAGTAATACGCTTTTAAAAATTACGTTAAACTTTCCAAGAACTGCAGAGGTTGCCTCAAGAAGCCTAAGATATCGTCTCCGAAGTCTGGCAGCCGAATCCCGAACAATTTCAAGAAAATTCTGACCTCAATTTCTATGATAAGGAGCACCACCCTCACAATCATTGCCAGGAGATCGAAGTCTATCGCCCCTCTTCTAGTTCTTATCGTGCTCTCAGGTGCAGTAGCCTGTTTTGAGGAACTAGAAGACTTGGACGAGTCAGAACTGGATGAAGAATCGACCTGCCTGGAGGCCCTAACGCCCTGGACAAAAGCAGTCAGAGGATTCTTATCCAGGTTTGGACTGCTGCCGCTGCTGCCACCGTTGCTGCTGCTGCTCGAGCCACCAAGGCCCAAGGAGCCAGTGACCGTGGTATCACCTTCGTTTGAATTGACTAGTCGTAGGATTTTTTTCATGGAATTTCCCCCGGTAAAAAGAAATTTCAACGCAGGGTGAGGAGTTCCACCGCATGTGTTGATTTGAGCCACCGCCACGATGGACAGCATAAACACCATCTGTAGAATGTCACAAAGTTAAATCCATCACTATTACGGAACTTTACAATCATTGATCCACAGTATTGAAATGTAACTCATAAAAGAGTCTAGAAAACCCTCGGTACTTTCTTCAGGGATTATTAGGGATAACAAGAATCTTGAATAATTCTTGAAATGCTGCATGAGCAGAGAAAATGTCTTCTGGTACCGCATCGGAAATAACTATGAATGCTCCGCTCAGATAAATAAAATGAAACCATGAATTAAATCAATGCTGAGTGATTTTTATTAACTGTAAGTAGCGTCTGCGAACATGTTACTGGTCACCGAAGCGGTGTTCCTTACAATTCATTTAATTTTTGAACAGCAACGGACAATAGCTTTTGAGGAATGTATACTGCGCGTACGTAGACAGCAGCATCACATGCTGATCTCCATTAATAGGACTTTAGCAGCTGTAATTTAAAGGTCGGGCCCGATGAAATTTATCATAATTTGTCTGCAAAGTTCTCAGATCCGACGTCTTTTACTCATGCGAATGAAAGAGCATATTAAATAAAGTTTTCCTCGCTGAACGGGAGACTTGGTTCAATACTTTGAATTATTTTCTGAGCTTTGATTGAGTTCATTGCTGTGAAATATCACTTGAAACGTGCAGCTAGTTGAAGAGCGAACAGATTTCAGGAAACGATGGAATTTTAAACTCATTCATTCACATCAATGGAGTCGGTTGAACGCTTAGTGGAACTCAACCAAGAAATTACGCCAGATTCTAAAAATAACTACCCCGTATATCACGGATTGCCGTTGATCAAACACTAGTCATCTAGAAGGTCCCACCTGAACCTTCATCCTGTTGGTCGAGTTAAATTTCCTCTCTTAGTTTACTAGGCAAGCGGACAGCTCGAGGCCACCGCAGACGTTGAGGACAAATTGAACAGAACTGAACGTGTTGGTGCCCAGCGGTTGCGTTAAATAGCGACCTGCAACCGGTGGCGACCTGAGCGACCTTCAGGTGCCAAGCTTTCGATTTCATTTGATTGGTCAAGAACGCGCTTGCAGAGGAGAACAATATAGGCTATAACTAACCGATTTTTTGCACCCACGCATGAACGTAGGCTCTGACAACCTGTTGGTTACGGTATTGGTGAAATTTATGCGTTGATAAACTTTCAATTTGCCTTGAATTCGGGGCACCGATTTTTGTTCAACGCTTTACTTCACAATATCGACGGAAGCTTTGCCAGGGGAGAAGTGAGAGAACATTGTATAATAACTTTCTGGTCAAAATATCTGAGAGAGCGATTCATGTTTGCGGTTCCACCGGGAATCCAGTTGGTTTACGTTTAGGGAAGCGTTACTGTTCACATGGGAATCCAGTTTGTGATAGACTTTACGTCTTGCCTAGCTTGCTTAGGGCTCTACGATTGGAGTCTCGAGTGAAGTTTTGAATGAAGAGAGAGACATTGCGAGAAACAAATTTGATGGTTGACAAACCAAGCGCTCGGACACAGGAAAACTGAGGGAAAAGTATACTTTGCACCACATACATTTATGTTCAAGTGTCACAATATGAAACATGATGCTCTAAACTGTGATTCGTTTTTTTAGAAAGTGAAGTCTACCTTCATATAGGAAAGTTTGTTTTTATGATTTTAACTCGAAGACTGAAGAGAATTTACTTACATTTATAAGATGCAGAATGAGATAGCAACTATCAAAAGTATTACTTTTTTTTTGAGTCCGCTCACGTGCACATAGTCTGTCTGGTAAGCTTCGGGGAGTTATTTGCAGCGATGGCAGTTTCTGCCGTACTGTATTCTGGCAGTTTTGTGCAGTTGTTCTCTACACGGGAGAAATTTGCAAGTGCTTACCTGCAGGATTCAACAGTCATGTTCTAAAGCGGACATAACGACCGCGCCACTGCGTTGCTGGCCAGGAAGCTCTGCTAAATTTACTTCATTTAATCGGTATGGCGTACTGAAGTTTCTCTGGAGCGCATTTGTTCGAAATTAAATATTCTAGAGCGAAAATATATCCCTTTGCTTAAGATTTTCACACTGTTAACAAAATCGGTTATTACTGTGAAAGCATGAGCAATACATGCTTGACCTAGAGTAGTCTTGTTTGTTCTAGCAAATGAACTCAATGCATGAAAGTCGAGAACAATGTGTGGTGGTGAGTCTCAAGCTGAGGACAAACATTTATTCATTCGTTTAAACATTTAATGATACATTTAAATGTATCATACGTAATCGTATAGATATAAGTCATCTCCCTCGATGTAGATGCCATTATTTCGGTGCACAAATTTCATCGTCACTATTTTTTGAACAATGTACGATGATATTAGTGTGTAGACAACTCGTAACAACTTTTCATGGTAGACACATTTTTGCAGCGATTTCAACCCTTCCTCCTGGCCATGACGGGGAAGTAAAGGGGGAGGAAAGAAATGGTCCTTCTTGCCAAAAAGAAGCAGAAGAAAATCATTTTTCTGTTCAGCTCAGATCAGTAAATATGAATTCGTACCGGTTTGTTTCCATAGATGCTCATTTCATGTTCAGATACAAACAGTTCTTTTAAAATTCGTAATTTATTCCATCCTAGGCCTATGTCCGAGTAATTTGCGCATCTCACTACGACGAATCACCCACACAAACATGGAGTTCAGGACGTGTCGACTTATGTTGAGCGCCATGGTCGCTTCCCACACACCCAGGTGGACTTTTCCGCCTGAGCGCCTATAATTACCCATAATTTTGGGCACCCAAGCGTGGGTACTGCCCCCGGATCGTTAATTTCGGCAGGGTGGCGAAAATGTTTAACTAGATAGCACTGTTCTCAGCGGCCGTCGACCAATATATGCGCGGCGGAACTCATGGATTTTATTAGCCGTTTTTATTGCCCCTCAAGTGAGATGTGTTGAGCAGAATTAAGAATTTCATCGTGATTTTAAAATGTTCGGCAGCAGAATAACTACACTAGATATGCATAAGGGGTCAAAAGGAAATATATTTTTAAGTTTATATATTTGTCACAGCAGTAATTTCATTTTTGAAATTTGACGACCTGCTTACTCGAGCACAAAATTAGTGAGAGGGGAATGTGTTTGCGATTCATCCATTGCATCCCTCATTTCAATTTTCAATTGAAATTCCTGGACCATTGTCAGTAAGACAGGCGAGCGATGAAATCGATGTTCTATGGTGTGATGCTCTGTTTAATTCCTTCTATTATCACGTCTAGCTATCCAATTCAAGAAAATGAATGTCCTGTTGTCTCTGTATTTGTTGTACAAGGGGACTTTAAATCTTTTCCACTTCGTACTTCATCAGAGTGGATGTGAACAAGAACAGACCGCGCATGTTTACCCTCTTGAATGCACGTTAGACGATCCCCTCGTTAGACACATCCCCGCGTTAGACGCACCCCTGCGTTAGACGCACCCCCGCGTTAGCCGCATCCTGGCGTTAGACGTACCCCCATGATAGACGTACCCCAGCGTTAGACGCATCCTGGCGTTAGACGTACCCCCGTGATAGACGT
>VOMN01090063.1:0-13147 GCA_014899125.1 Orchestia grillus | reverse complement strand
AAAGATCCACCCAAATTTGCCCTCCAAAGACCCACCCAAATTTGCCCTAAAAAGATCCACCCAAATTTGCCTCCCTTCAACATAACACCACTAACACCATGACACACAAGCAAGGTCTCACAGAAATGACGGGCACTTCCTACCGTGTATCAACGACAGGAAAAAACACTGAGTTGCCAAACCCAAAAATCCCGTGACATAGTGAGATGTCCCCATAAACAGGACAGATTTTAACACGCCCCGCACCAGACAAGCCCCCTACCGAGAAGGGCTGGAGTCCGGAGTCGGCGGCATGGTAGGTGCAGTGGGTGAAGGGGTGCCGGGTGCGCAGGGTGAGCAGGTGAGAGCACACGGCGGGGGGCAGGTAGAGCTGGCCGCTGATGACGGGCACGCCACCTCCCACACACATGTCCTCTGTCCACAACACACACCTTATGACTCCGTGGCGCTCCCAAGTCGCTCGGTAATTTTCATGCTTCCTTTTATCACGTTGTATTGATTTCGTTAAAATTGAGCATATATTCGAAACGTTCGAACTTGTTTTTGCCATCTCATTCGTACTGAACTTGCTGCAAAAAGAAATTTCCTAGAACTCTTTCATTATTTTAAGGGGCTTAAGTTCACTTTTCAACATCTAGTAACGAATATGACACTCAAAGTACCTGTATAGTTTACACATTCACGTTTTTTCATTCAAACATTCACGCAAACACCAAACAAAGGAAAAGGTTTACAGCGAGAAATGGAACTCAGACCGTAAAGGTTTAACATTGCAGCACGAGCATTCATTTCCCTCTCTGATACGCTGTTTTTTGAGGGAACATCCATTTCTTTAGGTGTCATCTGATAGCTTGTCTCCCGGATAGATTTTGATTCTTCTGTCCCATTTAATCGTCATTTCATACCCACTCTGTTCCAAATACATTTTGATTCTTGCATCGCATTAGTTGTCATTTATGTAATATCCTGTTTTCCACAAAAGTTTCCATCGCTCTGTCCTACAACATTTACTTCATTGTTAGTCATTTGAATAGATTCCGATAATGCTATCTCATTAATTGTCATTTAATACTCTCTTCCAAATAGATTTTGAAACATCCATCGCACGTAGCAACTACATTATACTCCGTCTACCAAATAGATTTCGACTATTCTATCTCACTTGGCACAGAAAGAGTAAACTCCTACCCTGTCTTCAGAATATGCTATTACCAGTATAATTACTTGTATCAAAAGTGATCAACCTCAGCTTACGTGCTCAAAAAATCAATACTACATTACCGCACTGGATAGTTATTTTTTAGGCAAAGAATGTTGCATGTATTAAGTTTAGGAGGTCCAGCAATGCTACATTGGGTCATAAACAAAAAAAAGAAAGATATTTCCCATTAGAAGGCTGCATTTCCTTCATCTCTTCACTGATCAAATATTTAATAGCTACGGCTGCATTTGGTTTCGTACAAAAAACTAGCAACAGCTGTATGCATGCGTGCAACGACACTGCATTTAGCTTTTAACGATAAGCAAGCAACATCCTCATGAAAACAGAGTTCGAAATCCGCCATCGGTGAAGGGTTAAATAACCACAAAGCCCACAGAGTGATGACATTTCTGAGTTAACCGAATCCAAAACGTGGTGCAGTAGAGGATTAGAACCATCGCTACAGACTCCCGTACTCGAGACAAGCAACTCACGGCACCGCTGTACGTCCGGCTGGTAGACGAGCTGCAGCACCGTGTCTTGGGAGTCCGTGATGACCACGCCATGATGCACGGCTTTGTCCGCCGTCACGGACACCGTGAACAGAACAGCGTCTTCGCTCTCCGGTACGCAGCACTGACCACAAATGGCACGTAAACACACTTCACACTAGTTATGGTGAGCCTTGGAATGCTTCTTGCATTGCTATAATACCCAGTTGGTAGGTTGTAACTAAAGTAATGACCGGTTTTTAGAGACCTAGTTTATAATGGAAAAGTGAACAGTAAGCATGTTTAAATTAATCAAAATATGAGCCTTGAGCATCTATGCACCTCTGTCATCGATCAAGGAGATTATTTATTTCCCGTTAATGAATACCTATTAGCTGTAATGCAAAAATACTTGAACGCCGGTTTCCACCACTAATTTAAACCTGAAAGTTTTACTATTCAAAAATGTGCTTGTGGTTGAAAGGCGGTTATTAGTGGGAGAAAAATCAAGAGAATATGGGAGATTTGGCAAAGTCTCTTATTCCGAATCTGTAAATTTTTGCGAAATGTCTTTCTTGCAACATGTGGCAGCGCTTTATCTGGGAATAGACCTGTGCCACGCCTATTCACCAATCACGGTGTGCAAATAGAGTGAGACTGTTGCAGTACTGACGCCAAGAACCTGGGACATTTCTCGGAGATTTTGGTCACTAATGGCTCTCAGTTGTACATTGTCAAGCCTGCATGACCGTTTTCTAACCTCTGCATCGTCAATACTCCCATAACTTCAAGGAATGTCTGAAACCATTTTCGTACTGACCGATCACTTGTGGACCCCTCACCCCGCGCTCTATTGATGTTAGCAGCAGTTTGTGAGGCACTGTGCCACAGTTTGAACAAATGCAAGAGAAGTAAGCGAAGGTCTTTTTTCCATATATTCATAATTAAGGGTTTATATGCTTCAAGAATGTTATCTGTCTGAAATAAGTCAAAAATTTATTGATTGATCATTAGTTAGTTCAAAGCACACAACCCACCTGAAATGTGACCCAAACAGAGCAAAGAGAAGTTTAGTATGGACTGTAGAAAACGTAGAATCTATGCACAGGTGTGCTCCCACACAAAATCCCTTGTGCAAAGAAACAGCAAGTTATGAAAGAAAAGGAAGAAAAAATAAAAGTCATGAAGGTCTAGATAGAGTTGAGACAACGTAAGAAAGATAGAAATCTTAAAGGCCTATCTACAGCTGAGGTAACTCAACTGTGTCCTTCTGGGGTCACCAGTTCCCATAGCATAGGATAGACAAACCTAACTAATGAAACCCTGTTGCCTATGGCCAATCCACTGCTCCCTGAGAGAAGTAAAAATTTATTAAAGATCACATTAATTATCAGATTTGCCAAAATTCACCTAAAATATAGTGAGAACACTANTATTTCCAAACACAACACTTAAACCGTCCATTATTTTTGCAACAACCAAATACATCGGAAATCCCAATTACTGGAAGTCTGAAAGCGTCCATCAATGCAGCACTGGGAGGAAAATGGCAGGTCGCACATCACACTAGTTACTGTCGGCCTTACGGTGTCCAAATATGAAAACTTCATTCGGAGATATCTACGCCAAGTTCCCAGACCTTAAATCGCTGTATCACTCGGGCCAAAACCCATGACCATGAATTGAACTGAGAGGTCAAAAAACTCAGCACATTACGTGCAATGTTATGAAACACCGCGCCCACTTGTTCAAGACCTCACAGTACATGCAGTAGTAATGGAAGTAGCAGCGGTATAGACCGCAGCACACACACACACTTCGGTGACTCGGAGTCTGTCGCACCGATAGAGAAGGGGCCATGTAGTATGGATAGTGGAAAACGGAGGTTCTATGCACAAGGGGCGCTCCCACACAGGATTCCTTGCCCTTGGAAACAGCGGGTTATGAATGAAGAGGAGGAAAAGACAAAGAAGGGAAAGCGAAGGTGTAAAAATTGAAGGAAGGAAATTGGGGAAGAAAGACTAATGTTGAAGGTCTATCTATGGTTGAGGTAATCTAACAGTGTCTCCTTGAGGTCGCAAGTCCCCATAGCATACGATGGACAACCCTAACCCTGTTGCCTATCCGATGTCATATGAGGAGTTAGGAGCTCATGTAGCGAAACATTCACGCTAAGAAAATGAGCAGCTCGAAATACGGAGAACGGAACTGTTTCGTTCCCTGTAGCATTGCTACCAATAATTCTAAAATACAGTAGTGAACAAACAGAACTGGGTGTCATCCTAGAAACGTTCATACCGTCTATACAGGCTGCCCAACCTTTTATTATTTGAGTGTTGAAAGTTTTTCCGTGAATTTAACGCGAGTCACACGGTGTAACACTGTGTTGCATTGGGAATTTCTCCTCTGCGGCTTTCCTGGGCGCATTTCTTACATGAAATCACGAGTTGGACGAGGGGCTACCGACAGCTTCACTTCACATGCGCATGGCTTTTCAAACACGAAGCCAAACTCGATCTTTGTTTCAGGGGTTCAATTTCAAAACCTGGTCAATCTGGCGGACATTTAGCCCATCATATTCTAAATTCTTCGCTGAAATGTATTTGTGGTTTTGTAAAAGTCTTTATACGCAAGAAAAATTATGACAAAACGGAGGATGGTAGCATTACAAACACAAACTGCCTATATCCAAACCATGAATAGAGAGCTCCAAATAATGTACCTTGCACTATCCTCACATTGACGCGACATCAACTGAGATGTGTGCAGTTCAGCTAAGTTTAAACGTTCGAAGCCCTGCAGTGTGTGAGCCTATCAGTGAGAAAAAAATCTAGATTCCAACTGCGAGAGCATAACGCTGCAAGCTCCTGAACGTTGTATGCCAAGTAATACTGCCGGGAAATTAATACTACATCCTGTTTTCTGTGGAATATGCCAAGAGCGGCCCCACATCATGCCATTTCATAACGCATATTCCTAATTCTTTGTCAGGATCTCAAAGCGTTGAAAGGAGGGTAAGTTCCAGCTATGCCAAGCCATCTCACAGCAGCAGTAATGTGGGCACTGATGTTGATCAATAAGTAATATTACAAAATAGATGCTTGTCGTGTATTCACTTAAGGGAAAATTGCCATCCACAAGGCCACCAGCCGCTTAATTACTTTTAACATGATAGTGATGATTCATGTGAATAACCACCCAGGATAATACTCATGCAAATGCTCCAAACAGAGGAGTAATGTAAAAATAGGAGTTCTTAAAAGTACTGTTACTTTCATAAATAATGTAGAAAATCGCTCCTCTCTTAGATTGACGATTTAATTTGTCTTTCAATTCCACTGAGGTTCAAAACACAAAAGCAATACCAACTCCGCAACTGAAATGGTCAGACTTTCTAATTTCCAGGAACTCAACTGAAGTTTGATTTCGTCGGAGTCGCTCTCCGTACATGTGATGTTGACGGAGCTGGAAACTACCTACAAGGAGGACAGCTTAGGCCTAAAAATGAAGTACACATCACACCCAGCATGAAGAGTACACAATTCTACATGAAGAGTGTTCCCTCATACCAACACAACGAACTCGTTTGCTCAACCCATTGCCGTTTCAAGATACACTTATATGAAAACGCTACAAGTTGTTCGTAAAAAACTAACAGTAGCCTTATTATATGTACATACATACACAAGGCTGCAGATAGTTTTTCACACAAAGCTGAAGGCAGGCAATAATTTTGTCAGTAAGGGATTAGAAAATCATCCATGCACGTCAAGCGGCAAAATAAAGAGAAAGTGGAGGTGTTTACCAGTGGGAGGCCGTGAGGGAAGAGCAGGACGCTGTCCACGGAAGAAATCCAAAGGCCTTTGCTGAAATTGCGTGCCAGCTGTACGGAAATGTTCAGCAAAAATAAGAAACACAGAAAAAATGCTAAAGCTTTACTTAAATTCCCAGAACATCGATGAATTTTACGGTATTTACAACAAACAATTATGAACCAAGTATTGCAAGATGGAGCAACTAAAAACAAATGTTCAAGAAATATAAATTATTCAAAAACTGATAGCATTCTAGTATTCAGCGATCTCGTAGGTGTTCAAGCATGATATTGAATAGAAGCGCTCTCAAAAATACGAGTCAGCACAAAAATAGTTCTAAAAAATCGTGCACAGCTCTCACGAACGTGTCCGTGTCTGGTTTGGACTTAGGGCTAAAAGCCAGAAATATTGTCGATTCAACAAATAATATATATGATACCAAGCCCGTTGACACTCGTCGACCTGGTGTAACACAATCCAGAATACCAACATTACCGTACAAAGCAAAATCAACGGTTCTAGCCAAGGCAAAATGAAACAGCTAGGAGAAAATAGAAGCTTCTTTTAATTAGACTTGAGGGAATGCAGGAGTTGGCACGTACATACCGGGAGCACGACGGGTCAAATCGGTTGGAAGTGCTGCGCAATAAACGCTTTATACTTAGAACATTTAGAATTAAGCATGTGCGGCAATACTGCTGCAGTAAAGCGGCAATACTGCTGCAGTATAGCCCTGCCAACACGGTGAAGAATTGCTCGCCTGCACGTCCAGCAAAGCTAGCCAAAAATAAAGCCCACTGTTAGTGCTCGATTTTGAGCAAGTTAAGAGAGTAGGTTACGATCAATATCAAAGTCCACAAACGGTAAACGAAACGGTAGCCGCTCGAACGTCTTGGATAAGCTAACGTAACCCTATTTAGCCTTTGCTACTCTTATCTAATCTGAACTATTCCTAAATTGTCGTGGATAGCTCAAGCTAGTCTTAGTAATTGTTAAATAGTCACACATCCCCCCCAATATAATTCAAGCTAGTTTAAGCTAGACCAAGCTAGGCCAAGCTAGTTTAAGCTAGACCAAGCTAGTTTAAGCTAGACCAAGCTGGTTTAACCATTTAACACCCTAATTATTTTCCGCAATAAGACTGCAGTAAGCATTGTACGGAAAATTAGCAACAGTGTCGCCTTGAGAAACGGTCCAATACCGTACCATTGGCCTTCCTAGCTCAGGGTTTTACAACTTGGCAGTGCGAGGTAGCATTTCTTGGGGTGCGAGAAATATATCATTTAGGTATTGAGAATATCTGGAAATGAAACACTTTTTTTCGCTGAACAAGTTCAGTATAAATTCACCTCCGTTATCTTTCAGTAGGTAGAAATATCGTGCTGGATGCGAGGGTAGAGTAATTTTTTTAGGGATGCAAGCGTGGGAAAAAGCTTGAGAAGCATTATTACATAATTGACCCAGGCTTATCGAGTGATTGAGGACACAGGTGGTGGTGTTACTTCTTGTTTTGACTTGCCCTGCTGTCTCATTTGACCTCTACTCGGGTGCCTGGGTGTCGTGTCTGACGGCATGGGAGTTAAGATAAAACCCAAGAATGGGCCAATTGGTTCGTTCCTGTTGCAATATTCTATTCTAACTTTGGCACCTAACGAGCCATTTGGCTCGTTCCTGTTGCCATACTCAACTCCATTTTAGTCCTGGCCCTGACCTGAGTGGCAGCCCACATGGAGGAGAGCAGGGGGGAGGCTGGCCATGGCAGCTGCTCTCTCACAGCAGCGGGGACCGCTCCGTCCATCGCTGCAAAGACGGTCAGACTGGTCATTATGGCGGCTCGTGAGGTGCTGCCACGAGTTACAATTTTAACGGCACGAGCAAGGTCGATAGCATGAAAAAATTGGGGTGTAATCCGCATAACACTTTCGTTCAAAATGCAATGCATGTCTTCTGATAAGCCGACGAGTAAAAAGATCTTACATAGTGCTACACTTAACCTTACGTCTTTATTTTATTTTGAAGAGCATAATTATGTTAGAGTTGGCTAGAATCACAGAGAAGTAACTGTTTGATTAACAATTACGAGAATTCACACTACCCTCAGCGAAGATAACGATTATAGAAAGATTGATTAACAATACAAGATGTTTCATTGGGGAACAAAGTAATGGAAATTGATCATACCACTAAATCAGAGGTGGCTAAAAGTTTGAAGTCAATGTAGCCTGAAAATCAAGAACACTGTGCAGTCGATTACAAGATACAATCTATCGTCTCATGAGACACAATCTGCCGTCTTATGAGACACAATCTGTCGTCTCATGAGACACAATCTGTCGTCTCATGAGACACAATCTGCCGTCTCACGAGACACAATCTGCCGTCTCATGAGACACAATCTGCCGTCTCATGAGACACAAGTCTCATGAGACACACTCAGCTGTTTCATGAGACACACTCAGCTGTCTCATGCGACACACTCAGCCGTCTCATGAGACACACTCAGCCGTCTCATGAGACACACTCAGCCGTCTCACCCCACACAGTCTCACCAAACGGATATCCTTCACCAGGAGTCCTGAGGATGGGGGCGAGGTGCGCGGGGTTGAGCAGCCACTGCCGCTGTGGGGGGCGACCGCCATGCAGGACGAGCACTCTCGAGTCCTCCAGGTCATCACTATCAATCTGATATAGAAAAGAAGAATTAAAGTCAAAGCCAACAGAGCATTAAACTAGGGAACATTAAGATGGTTTTATACAAAGGTAATGAACGTCAAAGATTCACCAACAGTTTTTATGTAATCTTGGGCCCAACATTTTTCATCGAATTCTACCTTAATTCATTGCTATGTCTTTATCATACATGGGGAGTTGAACACATGTACTTGTATCACCAAGCTTAAACTCACTTCCAAGTCTTCAAGTCAAACACCAAAATGTAGAGAAATCACTAAAAATTGCCAGCTAGAAATATTCTTCAATAATGTTCATACCCACTAATCTGCATTACTCATTTTCCTCACATGGCGGTAGAACATTAATGTTGTTAAATTTTGTTATATTTCAGCAAAATAAGGGAAAGTAGAAACTACCATTTTTCAAAGATACCTTTAGACTGAGTTATGCAATCAATATAATTAGTTTCAAGGTCAAAGAAAAACTTCCCTTTTCCAGTCTTGTCCTATGAACCTGTCAAATTAATTTAAAAACTAGCAAGAGATTTTACTAGTACTGGTCATTAATTATTGCTCAGCCATAATCATCAAGCGGTGGAGTTAAAGTATAACATCTCAACCCAATACAGTGCAGTTGCAGCTGTGCCTTCACTCATACACAAAGTAAAATTTCTGTAACTCCACCCAAGTAAAGGGACTTGCACTTCTGTGCCCCATGAATGAGGGGAAGGGAGGTTGGTTGCTTACTTGCCATTTACTCCTGATGTAATTTGTGAGGATTTCTCATGAGTTGAAAATCTTCCTATGAACAAAGAATTCATGAAGCTCAAATTACATCCTGTCCAAATATGAATACAAGTTGAACCTCTCAAATCCATCATTCTGTAATATGATGACACCTGGAATATCCAGGAAAATTTTTACTATATATGTTCAAGTGGTTCACCAGATGACATATGATGAACTTGACAAGTGGTGAAAATTGGAGATAATGCAAATGCTAACATTACATTTGTAGTAGTGAAACCCTCAAGCTGCCCAATTTGAGAGGTCCAACCTGCATTTATCCTTGACTATCCACAGCCCATGCCCACATCATTTAATTTACAAACAAACTGATTTTATAGACTCCCATTTCAGTTTTGTAGGTAGACCTTTTGATATTGTTTGGGTCAAGTATTTTTAATTTTTAAACCACAAACTATTTGATAAAAATTAGGGTACAATTATAATTAAATGCTGATATTCTTAACCCTAACATGAAACCTTAGAAATCATTTCTGATCTGGTCGCAGAATCATGGATATTTTTAAGTCTTCATTCCTCAGCACCTTCTTACCATTGAGCGACCTTTCTTTGCAGACAACGTCTCGGCTGCAATGAGAACGGCATTGATGGTGGCTCCCCCACTACCCACACCAACTCCTGTAGCAGGATCATGGGGGTCTGTGACCACCAGCAGCTCATTGTGGGGTGGAAGGAATCCCCTACAGCTCAGTACTCCACATTCTGAAAGAACACTAGTATAAATGACACTGTATTTGAATCCCTTACAGCTCAGTACTCCACATTCTGAAAGTACACTAGTATAAATGGCACTGCATTTAAATCCCCTACAGCTCAGTACTCTACAATTTGAAAGAACACTAGTATAAATGACACTGTATTTGAATCCCCTACAGCTCAGTACACCACATTCTGAAAGAACAGAAGTATAAATGACACTGTATTTGATTATGATGATTCTAACATCAAAGAGTAGAAGAGGATTTCCACCTTAAACTTTACTTCAATGAAGTTTCACATCTGCATTTTTAATAGACATCACTTATCCTATCAGCATTGAGCCCTTAGCTGACTGCTGCTACTAATTGAATTGATTAACATTCAATTTGAAGCAATGAAATAGATTAATTTATAAACTAACTTTTTATTTGTCACACTGGATAAAAAGGCTTAGATAAACATAATAAATTTCAAGTTAATTTTTTACAAATATGTATGAATAATACTTTGCACAATAAACACAAATTTGTGGAAAAATTTTCCAGCAGCTTGTGTTGCAAGCAAAAGTGTATCCCTGTGTTACTTCACACATTGCAGTGCCTCTAAGAGCTATTTATTCACACAATATTTACTACAATTTAGGAAAGCAATGAACTTTTTTGTTGTGGAAAATTATGCACTACTAGTGATAGACATATTACAACTGACAGCTTTTTGTTGTCATTGCCTCATAGATCAACAATCAATTACCCAGGTAGAAATAGTCACTTATCTATTATAGCTACTAGACTCAGGCTTCAAAAAATTATTCCAGCAGCCAGAGATGTGCTACTAGACCTCATTGAATACACTAATTGTGCATTAAATGTCTACCCATTACAAAAAACATTTTTTCAGGTAATTTACTATTATGCTCTTCTTAATGTTGAATTAAAACTGAAATTACAACTTTTTACAAATCTATTGCTATGAAGTTTTAAATTTGTATAGAAAATGCTTCCATGGCCTCACTTTTTGCTGAGGCCAAGGGGTTGTATTGCCATGCTCAACAGAAAGGAAAGAAAGTGAGGTAGTTATTCAAAACTTTTTTGCTTATCACTTGACTTACAACTGACTGTTGGTATTATCTCCAATAACATGTCCGTAATAAATGAATGCATTTTAAAAAATTCATTTTCTTAATTGAAAATTTTAGAAGTCTTAAATTGATGTCTTCCCTACTGACATATCTCTTTAAATACTGGCATACCACAACTATATTATTGATTTTGTAATTTAAATATAGTCACAGGACACTTGTTCTGTGCAAGAACTACCTACCAATCTTCTAAATTTTTTGGTAGTGGTGAATTTAGTGCAGAAGCACTGCAAACTCATATCATAATAATTTTGAAGGTAGGTATAACTGTTGAACCAATTTGCAAATATCCAGTTTTTTCTGTACATGTGTGTTGTCAAAAAGTTTATTTCCATAAATATTTATGAAAAAGGTGCAATGAAGCTAAACCATATCAAGTCAATTAGAATTTTATTCAAATGCCACTTGTGTGAGAAAATTTTATGTAGATATATATTGGCATTTACTTATTGAACATTTGCAATATTAAAACTGCCTGTTTGATTGAATACCTGATGCCAAAATAAAATAAAAATACAGTACTTGAAATTAATAATTAGCAGACAAAGTCAACTAAATTATACTAAATTAACAGAAATTATGTTTATTACATGAATTTTATTAGCTAATTCAAATTACTTAATTGTTGAATTAGTAAATGAAAATAAAGCAATAATAACACTCTTGGACTAACAGCACGCAGCATTAATTGATGGCATATTAACCTGGCTCAAATGTCGATTGTATATGAGTATATATGTTGAAACGCACCTTCTTCTAAGGCATTAGTAAGTAAACAGTTGCTGGTTGTGATGATGATCAAGTCCCATCTTTTTAAATTAAACGGCATGGTAATTGTGTATAATATGTAGAATTAGCAGCCTTCACAACTCATTCCTCCTTCAGTCGTAGTCGCGCGACAACCTATTCTAATCGCAGTGAAGTCACCATGGTGCTGTGTATTTTCTTGATAATACAATACTCGGTCTCGTCAAGTAACTTTAGCGCATCACACTAATTTATCTACAATTCAAGTATTTGTTCATTATCATGCTCTATCAGGGTCAAAAGCGAGGAGGCGCAGATAATTGCTTACAATGAATATTAGAAATATTTAATAGAATCGGTATAACAGGGGGAAATATTTCCGAAATACGCTTGCGCTTAAAACTGAAAAAATTCATTCAAAGCCCAAACACCAAAATTCACTCCAGGCATGTCTATTAAACTCGTGGGTCAATTGTAAACGCCCCTCTAAATGCGGAAAATATTCGACAAACGAATATATGATATTTTTTAGTAAATGCTACTAGTAGGTTACGAGCCATGACACTATGCTTTATTCATTATTGTTATCCTAATAACATTTATTTTACTATATTCTTTAAAGAACATGGGAAATCTTAATTTTGTAGATGTCATATGTTAATGCATTAGGCGTATTACAATATATATGTATATATATATATATATATATATATACCTAGTTAAATACTGAAAAGTACTTATCTTTGGGTCACCCTACGCCAGTTTATAATTAATTCCAATCCCGAAATACGCAGACATCACACAATTGCATAGACACCAATAAAAGCGCGTTTCTGCTCTTATGTCATGCTTAATTTAATTTAAAATTATTATCTATGTTTTATTTACCTGTATTTCTTGTTTTAGAATACATACAAGAGTAGTGGAGCATGCCACGAACCAAAGGAGCATTAGACTTATCCGAATTTCAGTAAAGTTGTACGGTAGATCAACATGAAGGTGGTATTAGTCAACTCAAAATGTCTGAAAATCTTTCAATACCCCTTTCTACTGGCAATAAAGTGACATTCCCCAGAGAGGGAAAGGGGCGAACAAAATTTCAATCATGTCATGCCAGGCTTTCTAAAAGAACCTCGCTTCTCGTCCGAAGAAATGCCGAATCGGGGCCACATTGTGAGGCCTTTGACAAAGTAGCACAAGCTAGACTACAAGGACAGAGCAGCAAGAAGAAAATCCTTTCTTCATTTACCCAATATCAGGTGCAGAAATGATTTTGCTTATGAGATGATGGAGAGACCTGTCGCTTTATAAAACACTGTCATTTTCTCTGATAAGTCACGATTCACATTATTTTCTGACAGTGGAAGAGCTTGGGTATGTGGACTTTGTAGTCAAGAGTTTGATTTGAAAAGACTTTTATGTTGGGAGTTCAGGTGTACGTTCGTTTTTGGTCAAGATGGATATTAAAGCACAGATTTTTTTGACACTTAACTTGTATATTTGCGTCGTAAAGATTTCGGTCTGATCCCGTGAATAGAACCTTTATTAATTCCAACGCGTTTTACCGTTGGGTTTTC
>VOMN01090059.1:0-12035 GCA_014899125.1 Orchestia grillus | reverse complement strand
CACCATGTTTAGAGGTCTCAAGCTTACAGTTTGTGTTGTATTTTTTTAAATTATTACAATAAATCTACATGTACTATAGGAGGAAATAATTCTTCATGGAATGTATTTTGATTAGTTATAGACACTAATATGGCTAATTTAATGATTATTCAAATAATTTGAGATTCAACAGCTTTGGTTAGGCGCATTGCTCTGGTTCTCAGAGCTACTTAATTTTTATAATGGGGTGGAGTCGGAAATATGAAGTAGTCTTAGCCGGAACCCAAGAAATCTTAGGAGTTAAAGTCGAAATTTTAGTACTACTAGGAACCCGAGTTTTGTAAATAAATTTCGAAAATCCCTTAAAAAAACAACTCGAATTAGCCTATTGCCTACATTGTATATTTTTATAACTCGAATGCATTACTTCATAACATTCATTACGCAANCGGATCTTCCTGTGGGAGCTGGACGAGAAGATTACGCGATCCAGCGGAAGCTGGAGCAGTAAGTGAGATGTGGGGTATAAGATTAATTTAATATATTTTTAGCTAGGGTAGACGATCACGTCATCTGTTGGTAACTAGGGCAAAAGATTACTCAATCTTTCGGTAGCTAAGGTAGACGATCGCGTAAGCTGTTGGTAGCTAGGGTAAAAGATTACTTGATCTTTCGGTAGCTAGGGTAGAAGATTACGAATGTATTGGTAGCTAGTGTAGAAGATTACTCAGTCTATTAGCATATAGAATAGAAGGTTACACAATTTATCGTTAGCTAAGGTAGAAGATTACGTAATCTGTTAGAAGGTAGGATAAAAAATTACGCAGTATACTGGTAGATAGAGTAGAAAATTACGGATCACAATGGGCGACATTTCCGTTCGTTACACTTGCATTCAACCGCAGAAATTGGAAATATTTTCAAATGATCAGCGTTAGAAGTTTAGCTAAGTGAGTTTATGGAATGCGAACTATTTTGCTATCTCATGTATATTTTTTCCAGTTTAATAGAATGAAATTTGTTTGTTATTCTGACACAGAGGATTTAATTGGAGTAGTACAGCACTGTATTATAGAGCATGTCGAAATTACTCGGAATCGAACAGTTTTGCAAGATGTTTCGAGTTCTGATGCAAGGGCGTAAGTTCTCGGACTGTAGTCAACGAAAATATTCAACTGATCGGATAACTGAAAGTTGTGTTATCTCATTTTTGGTAATGGATGTTCACTAAACAGGGCGTTTAGTAATTGCTACTTCATTACCTTCAACAGAGATCCTTCACTATATTTGTTATTGGTGTGCACTCATCCTGCGCTAGATGTGTTATTGGTGTGCACTCATCATGGGTTAGATGTATTATTGGTGTGTACTCATCACGGGCTAGATGGAATTCCTCACAAAAGAAGGGGGCGGTGTTGTAGCTACCAATGTACAGCTTGCAAACACGTTCTATTTATAAATTAGTACATGTTTCCACATAAAAATGACTGGACTTTTATATATATGGTTAAAATGAAAGGTATTTTCCCGGTGAAGTGTGTAGTGGGTCACAAATGTTCCTCGTTCCTTTTGAAATCAATTATTCACAATTAAATTATGTTAACTAAAATGCTGTCATATCATATTCTAAATAATGAACATTTAATTTTCGTTAGATTATATTCATTTACAATAAAAAAATTCAGTCTCCTACCTACGACACCGCAGGGTATCAGCGGGCATCTTACAGTAATTTTCTCCTATGAAATAAGTACTAAGGGGGACGGAGAGACTCAACAACCGAGCTAACAACAAACTATATATATATTATTATACAGTAGAACTAGCGTCTCCATGCAGTCAGAAGTGATGGCAAATCTCAGGTTAAATTATGTAACTTTCTGCATCTTTGATATTATCTCGCTTAGTAGGAGTACTCATCGTAATCGAGAATCTAGATCCGTGAATTTTCTTGTCTAATTCCTTCAGTGTGTGAACAAATGGTTACACACAAAATTTATAAATATATTCATATGTATAGAATTGGTGTATTTTTATTTAACATGCGTTGATTAGTGAAGTTAAACAAGAGCGTATTTAGGTTAAAAAACTTATCTGGTTTATTCTCTGAGGCCTGCCACCGGAAGGTTGACTGCTAGTAAGATCGAACTGGGCTTTTCGTGGAGCACTCGATATTCAGCCCAGTAATTGGAAACGTTCGCTGGAAGATGTCGTTCTTTCATTTCCGTATGACCGAGGATTTGATTGCCTGTGTAATCATAAGAGTCCAAGCAGAAGTTTACTCGACTTTACGACGGCGGAACACGGGAATTAACGCTTGTGGACAACTACGGAAGATATGACACGACGGGGTAGTCCGCTATATAGTGGCCGTCGGATCTGATCCGCTCTCAGTGAGACGCTCCCGAAGAGACGAGGAAGGCTTTCCTTTCTGGCTCAGAAGAGACTTAACTTGAGGCGCGGTGTTCAAAAGAAGGGCTGCTCGTAACGTGTTGCGGACCAAATATATGTACTATCGTACGCAGAGTAGATCAATGGGTGCTTATGCAAACGATTTGATCTTAGATTAGAGAATAATAATTTTTTATTTTGTCTAGTCTTGAAACAATTTAAGCCCCTCCTAAAAATACACGAAGGTCAACATTTAATGAAATTTTTGCTAACGGGCATTTATTTTCATACTAAGGATACTTTTATAATTTCATTTAATTTCCTCTCATTGGCCTTGACCTGGTCGATGCCGCTATCATAGTTTAGATTTTTCGAAATCTCAGATGGTCACTACACACTGAACATAGACGTCATGATTAGCCAAGAAATTAATGTAAAATATTTTAGCAGCAACCAATTATGATGACTCTTTGAAAATCAATCCCTGAGAATTTTTCGAAAGTGAATTTAAAGTTAAAGTAAAACATTTTTGCTAGGCCCATAACTATACCAATATTCATTTATGTACTGAGGGCGACAGCAATCGTGTTTTTATAAGTAAGATTATACGTGGATGTGTAACGTAGTGTTTTGTTACTCTGCTCATGTTACCTATTGGTAATTATTCTGTTTTTATATCCACATGCCAAACGAAAGCGAATAGATATCGCTATCGAGCTTTGGCTGTTAGCGAAAAATATGTCAGGGAAGAATACCGGTAGTTAGAATATAAATTTCTGGATGCACTCGCCTTTGCCTGCTAAAATGAATTGGATGTTTCTTTTTAGTGAAGGAAAGTTATCCTGTACGAGCTAATTACTTTAATTCATCTCGTTCACATTTCAGTTCTCTATTAATTAAAGCTCAAACGAGTCTGAGGGACGCAGAAAATACCTTTAGCGGCGTACATAAAAAACTCGAGCAGAAAATGGCCTCGTTAAGCTCCTGGTCAACTGAGAGTTGTAATTATGCCAAGAACATCCTCGACTGGAACGGTCAGGTCAGTTGAGAATTTTGACAGCGTTCGAGTGGGAATAATTCCGCCTTTCAACTCAGAGACAAACTGTACCTATTTTATCAACATGAAAACTTCGAAGCGGGTTTTGATGCAATTTAGATCAATGACACCTGTGGCAAATGTGCGTTCAGTGTTTTTATTTGTCTCTTACGGTCTTGTGGAATTTGTGTATTTTAGTGCTACTCAAAGTGTTTAAAATAATTTTATAGAAATTGCCAACGCACTTTACAATAGGACTTAATGACGAAAATAAGAAACACACTGAAATTTATACGGTATGTTCTCGTGTCGTAGAGAGATTCAGTGTTCAATTATGACTTAACGTTGTTGTCCAGATAAATTTAGACGATTAATTAGAATTTTCTGTGATGTTCTTTCACCCTCAAGGGGTAAAAATCATTGCGAAATTCTCTCATGAAAACGTAGAGAGAAACGTACATACAAAGAATGAGTGTAGATGTATGTACAACACCGCTGCCACAGCAGGTTTCTACCTGACTTTCAAGATGAAGATAACATTGCTTTCAAAAAATGTACTGCCTGATCGCTTAATTGTACTTTTTACACTTTATAGATTAACTGTACTTTCATTTATAGAAAACATATTTAATGTAAAATTTAAGTTTCCTAAGTGTTTGTTGCTTCGCTAGCCCGTCTGTATTCTCTTATAGTTTGCTTTGAAATTCTTCTGCAGCACTTACACATTATTCCTGTCTGTCATGTTACATTAACGTCCGTTCCTTTTTTTGCAACACTGGCGGCTTGTTCTTTGTTTATTTACTCAATTTTATTTGTTTCTATTTGTCCATTTTACTCCACTTGTGGATGTAAGAATCGTTTATCCTTGTAAACAATTGTAACACTGTTTGTGTTATTCACTCGACAAAAACCTTGTTTACACAACTTGGGCAAACACTTTATAAAAACTCGCATCCGCACAGGACTGCGTGTGCTGGGCGCGGCAGGTGTGTGGGGAGAGTCGCCTCGACCCCTCGACGTGTGACGAGCGGCGCCTCGTGCACCTCACAGGACCCCAGCTGCTCTCACTCACCACTGAGCAGCTCGAGCTCTGCGTGGGGGTCGTCGCTGCCCCCATCTTCAGGGAGAGTCTCGACCACATCTCTCGACTACGACGTAATGACGAAAGTAAATGAAATGATGTGGATTATACACTGTCATTTTACGTTTTAGTTGGATATTGCATGTAAAGTATTTCAGAAAAATGTGTCTCATACTTTAAGGACATAGGTTCGTAATGTTATGTTTCAGTCTGCGATATGTTCAGGCTCCGTCTTAAATATGCTGTTGACCAGCCGGTAATGAATATCCAAGCTATATGTTCACAGGGAAAATTTGCAAGTTCTGTTTTAGACTAGTACAAAGAGCACTCGCAAAATATCTATCCGAGATGTTTTTGGTGGTTTTCATATTTTGAGTTCAACGCAGAGTAGCTTCTCGTAACCGGCGTTGTGAAGTGTCACCAAATAATTACGTCCGAAACGAGAATGAAAATTACAGTGCGCTTCAATTCGCTCTTCTTTGCCGTCAGACTCAGGCGCTGGTGCGGGTCTCGAAGGCTCCCACCGATGGTCAAACTCAGGCACATCAGTCGTGGACATGGAGCGCTCGATGATCACTGTGGGGATGTGCCGAGGTCCTGATGGTTTAATAACACGGCAGCGCCTAGCAGCCCCTGCTCAGAACAGCTGGCGTACAGCTCAGGACTGTCAGAGTCTGTGTAATTCAGGATTAGAAGAGGGCGACATCTTCTACTCGATGCCATGGACCACGTCAGACTACGGGGTAGCTCCGCTCTCTCTGCCCACTCCTGAGCTGCCGCAGCTGGACGCCTTGACTGTGGCAGATATATTAGAAGGTGAGTGTCTTCACTCCATGCGGTATTTATTTTTCATTTCCAAAGATTCATTTTTTATTTTTCTACTGATTCCATCCATTCACACTAGGAATTCAATGTAATGATTTAGTGTGGCCTAATGATTGACTATCTACTTAATCAGGGCTGTAGGTGATCGCCGTAACTTGAAAATTTGAATTTGAGGACTATCTTGAAAATGTTTTGCTAGGGTACTTGAATTTCTTTTAATATATTGACATACTAATAAAATATGAATGAGAATTTGAATATTTGTAAACAACTTTTAATACAAAGGTTTTATTTTATTTTTAACATACATTACCGTTTCTAAGCTGATGCCTTTACCAGATGTTTCTGCTTTTAGCTTCCGTTTTGCCTTCAGAAGCGATAGATAGTAACAACTGCTCTAGCAGTTTGTAAGATGCAAAAATTAATGCATTACTATTAAAAGCATGGGAGGTCTGAAAAGCTAAGGTTATTTCCCACAAAACCGTCGTAGAATGAAGGGGAGCCACCCTTCATAATTCGAAATGTTTCCCATTGAAAACGCTATTAGTGAAGAATGTTATTTATTGTTCAATTTATCCGTTGTATAGCTATTCGTCTAAAAAAAACTTCNTTGGAGCCCCATGAAGATTGGACTGCCTACAGAGATAATACAAGGGGGATTTCTGCCATGAAACAAGTAACAAAGTTTGGCTCTGATAATGACACATGTTTTGGCCCCGATATTGGGACTAATTTTGGCGCTGGTATCGGCACTGACTTTGGCATTGATCTTGGCCCCGATTTAGATCTTGACTTCGGCGTAGATATTGGCACTGACATTAGCTTTGATGTCAACACTGATTTTGCCGCGAACTCCCAACAAACACGAAGAGGCGGTCGAAGGCCCGTCAAAGATCCGCCGCTGCTTGTTCCAGACGCCGTCCTGCAGTCGGAGAAGTGGTTCGCACCTTACACCTGCGACCGCAACAGAAGTGAGGCTGGGTGGCGCGATGGTAGTTTGTGCCAGAAGTTGTTCCATCTCAGGATATGTTGTATAAAAAACTATCTAACGTGTTTAATGATGTTACACTCAAGCTTAGACCGCTAGCATTTTAGAACGGCCTATTGTGTGAAAAATACAGTTATATAGAATGAATTTAATTTTCCCGGCTAATGCTCGGACAGCAGGAAACAGTATTAATTAAGCTTTAAATTGAATTAGCTCTCAGTTTCATATTTCGTGGTCTGATGAAGTGAGATAAATAGGAAATGTTATTGATCAGATATTCAACTAAACGTAAAGTACATTATGTTATAATTTAACTCAATCCATGCATAAATTAGGGCTAATTTCCTGATGTTAGCAAATAACAATAGAAGCACGCTGAGACAGTAACGTCGCCGCGGTTAGCTGTGATCAGTAGACACCATGAAGTATTTTCATCACAGTTGATGTAAATATGTACGACAGAAGCATTCCAGTGCAGTGGGCAGCAGTATACACCACATATATATTCCATCCATTATTCCATCCATTACAGGAGGCAGCAGTACACACTACAGATTCCATCCATTACAGTCGCCAGCAGTAGACATCACAGATTTCATCCTTGACAATCGGCAACAGTACTCATCACAGACTCCATCCATTACTCTCGACCTCAGTACACACCACAGATTCTAGCCATTACAGTCGGCAACCGTACACATCACAAACTCCGTCCATTACTCTCGACCTCAGTACACACAACAAATTCTAGCCATTACAATCGGCAACCGTACTCATCACAGACTCCATCCATTACAGTGCGGCGCCCCGAGGTGTGGGAGTACATCCTGCGGCTGCTACAGGATCCCCACACGGAGAACCACCTGGTCGAGTGGGTGGATCGTCCTCAGGGTGTCTTCAAGATCATCCAACGTCAGCAGGTCGCCAGGATGTGGAGAGATCATTGGCACAAGTCTAAGAGGGGCACCCCTGTTAATTATGAAAATTTTGCGAAAAATTTAAGGTGAGATGTTGTTAAAAGCTCGGAATTGTTGAACTAAAATCAAAGATAATGGTTGGACAACAAAAGTAATTGACACTGCCTCCATTTTTATCCGCAATTCGCAAACTCAATGATGTTTAAAGTAGTAGTAAAACACTGTTCAATTTTGGGCTTATAATCCCATTCACTACTCTGTTGGAGTTTTTATCATTTTTATGACATATTTTTAGCCGAACAACATCATTATTTCACAGACGCGTGCTTGTCAAATTTTACTCTGATGTTGACGCCTCTTCACTCCCGCAGCTACCACTACAGCACTGGAGTGCTCGAGAAAGTACCCGAGCACTTCACGTACCAGTTGGGCCGTGAAGTTCTGGACAAACTGAACTCGGGATATCAGTGGTGACAAAACTTGGAGAGCTCAGCGACGCCGCGAGGAGGCGTTAGCAATCCTTTGAAGAGTTTCCTGGTTCGATTCCGGGTGCGTGCAAAGCTGATTTTTATGTGGTCACGGAGTGCTTTGCTGAATAAACAAAGATTAAACCAACATCCCTCACTGTGCTCAGGTGCCGTGTCCAAAATTACAACGCTGTCAAAATTTGATGCGTTGATGGCTTTCACCTAGATTTGAATGAAGCTTTTTTCTTTAAACATACATGCTACAGACATGTCTTTTGTAAAATAAAACGTCAGATATCCTCATATCTGACGTACTTTTTAGTAAAATTACTGTAAAATTACTACTATAAAAGTATGTAGCTATTTTTTTTAATATGATGTGATCTCTTAGTACTATACTTAACTATACTTTTATGATGTAAAGTTTAAATTAAATGAGACGATGACAAATGATACTTGCATTCCCTTGAAATATTTGTCCTGATTTTTGTTAGTGTTAACGTGTCATAATTTTGAATTGTCCACTATAGCAGTTTACACAATATTTAAGTAAATTACTTCAGTGCTAGCGAGTTATCAGTTTACGTATAAAAGTAGATTTAAAAAACTACAAGAAACGGAAATATTTGAGCACGAATTCAGTTTTTTAGTTCGACAGTTGAACAGCTCATCAAACACGCTACCCTACTTTCACCTAAATCAATTATTTTCCACACTCAATCAAGCAATATTTCAACCACGGAGTCTAGTCTGAATTTAGTTGAGCATTTCACAAGTAGTACGCGCCAGTCTCTGTTTAACGACGATTAAAGGTTTTTACAGGACCTGTAAAACATTGTCGTAATGTTGAATAGTTATAATTTCTTACTCGTTCACATGTCAGCATAATTTTCCAATTCTGAACATCTTTAGTGTGCGTACATTTGACATCGCTGGTGGCGACGCTCGTGTGGAGCGCGACGGACGTAAGGGAAGCTCGCGTCTCCGTCGAGTAGCTCCTGTTGACGGAACGTTCGCACAGCTGAAATATTTTAGCAAGCAATGCATAAAACAAATAAAATGTGACTATAATGCAAGTATCATGAACATGAATGCGTATTGATATTACCTAAATGAATTTATGATAGTATTCTTCTTGTGATTTTAGTGTTGATTTTATCCTAAGTACAGAAAAATGAGTGGGTGAATAGATCAGATCCCGACATAAAATCAGTCAGTTTACGGGTTGATGGGATGCAGCTTTTCTAAGATATTAAATGGGCGTCGTGGAAAAGAAACAAAGAAATTCAGCTTGAGACCAACGATGGCAAGTTAATACGCAGGTGCTGCTACACGCCGTGACTTTCACACCCTTCGCTTGCATTGCGCAGTGGCTACTTAATGATAGGTAAATGTAATTAACAGCAGCCGAGATTTCTAGGTTCTTGGATGCCAGGAGGTGATTTCGTGTCGCGATTTGCAAGGTTGGTAGCTTAATGCATGAAAATTTCATACGTGCTCATTTTTTACGGAAGACAAAGAGCAAAGCGCCCGCCACAACAGCTGCCTATTTTCAGAACGCGACATAAATTCTGTCAGTCAGTGCACGCGTGCGGCGGTGGTGATTGGCAACTGATGTATGTGCATGCATGTTGGAGAAATTGGGGAACCAATACCTGTGCACGGCGGGAGTAATTGGGGAGCCAATACCCGTGCACGGCGGGAGTAATTGGAGAGCCAATACCCGTGTACGGCGGTAGTAATCGGAGAGCCTATAGAGACAAGCATGTATATAGGGAATGCACGTTCACCTTCGGTATAACTACATATAGAACGTATGGCCCTGACCCGTGGATTTTCAGACGTGATGCAGGGGTGGCGAATGCCAAAACCACGTTAAATACAACCATGATAGAGCCACAACCATGCTAAAGCCACAACCACGCTAATGCCACATCTACGCTAAAGCCACAACCACGCTAAAGCCACAACCACGCTAATGCCACAACTACGCTAAAGCTACAACCACGCTAAAGCCACAACCACGCTAAAGCCACAACCACGCTAAAGCCACAACCACGCTAATGCCACAACCACGCTAAAGCCACAACCACGCTAATGCCACAACTACGCTACCGCTGCCCCGGCGATGTCCCGGTAAACTGCAGTCAGGTGTTGCTGACGTCACATTGACCCTCGGCGCAGTCTCTTAGAGGACGCCTTCCGGGGCGCACGTACTGAGGCCTGCTGGTGACGATGACCGAGGGTTGAATCTGGGGACTGGGCGGCGGACCTGGTTGCGATTGGGTGCTAGATCTGGTGGTGATTGAGTATTGGATTTGATAGTTATTGAGTCGTAAATCTGTTAGTTATTGGGTGTTTTAACTAGTTTGCAAGTGACGGTGACTAAATGTTCGTACTTGACTCATTCAATTGGAAAAAGCTCCACAGAACACTATTTTTTACCACGTAACTCGCTTGCGTTGACTAAAACCATGAAATATTGCTCGGAAATGAAAACTTATTATTACAATCGTGCAGTGTCAACGTCTGAGATCCAGGATATTTCTTTAAAAATTGGCTTTTTTTTCTCCTTTGTTTTGGAATGAAAGGCGAATATGAACTTACTACCAGGTTCTGTCCGCCGTCATTAACGTTGCTACTCTGATCAGCTGAAAGTTTTACTTTGCAGCAAAATATACTGCACGTGCAGGAAAGTTTATTCTCAAATTCAAATCATTTCTACCTAGTAAGGGTATTTGGTCTTGAAACAACGAAGGCATTCGCAGAAATTTTCCCAAGCCCCCGCGCAGATGTCGCTGCCGATCAGCGAGCTGGAAGTGACCCACGCAATGGACTCCAAGGACCAGACCTGGGCCATGTACTACGGCTACCTCGGGTGAGCGGCGCCACGCAGCCGTGCTGAGTCAGCACCTAAGGTCGCTTAGATACATCGGAACATTTATTCGCAGAGATCAGTTCATGCATGGAACGCTAATCTAGCCTGATAATACATATCTTTGGTGTACTTATTAACCTAGTTTCCGCACCTTGAGGAAATAATTCATTTCTTAGAGAGCTTGTCATTTATTTTATCCTAAGGAATCTTGAGGGAGTTATTAGGGAATTTATTTATTCGCCAGCATGGTTCGAAATATTTGAACTAATTATTTACCACGAGCAGTTAATCAAGTATGTGACACAGTAATACAATCAATAAGAAATAACATGTAAGGAGTTAGACTTTTGGGCTCACTCTTTGTGAGATTCTCATTTAAAGATACATTAATGTCTGCAAAACCCAAATGTTAGAAAATCACCAAGGAAGCATCGTAACTTAAAAATAGTTAACCTGCGTAACTGAGCTACCGCTACCAAAGAGTCGAGGTGGTACCCAGTCAGCATGAGCTGGTTATGTACCTCGGCACCATTCTGGAGTGTGATTAGTTCATTTCTGTAGACCTTCTTCATCTTCCTCCTGTGCAGAAGTGCACAGGTGATGTCTGACAGCACGAGACTGGGACAGGAACGTAGGAGTCTGCCACTTTGTCACACTCGTCTCTGTTGCCAAACTCTATTTCATGCTAACTGATGATGGAAGTGCTGCTGCCACACTCTATTCTGTTGCCACACTCTCTATTATGTTGCCACATTCTACTCTTATTTTAAATGTTGGGGGTACTCAAGACAAAGTACGATGTGTTTTTGGCTCATGCTGCTCCATATAATAGTAAGAAAACAGTGGCTGGAGAGCATACTCGTAGCAGCCATAGGACATGTCGCTTTCTAGTTACTGCAGAATTACACAATATTGTGTTAGTGGCTCGCGTGAAAAGGAAGTGATCCCTTCAAATTTTTAGTCCCTTGCTCTGGTATCAGCTGACTTGGTATCAGTAGTTTTTGTATGATATATTTGCGACTAAAAACCTTCATTCAGTAAATTTTGTATGATAAGTACTATCTATAAAAATTGAATATGTAAATCATCTGCTTTATGTTTTTCTGAATTTATAGCTCAGTAAAAATGTATGGCCTACTTCAGCAAACTATTTTTTTGCTGTTGCAATTTTTACGCCATTTTAGATCGAAATGAGGCAAGAAACGTCGTTTTTGAAAGTCTTTGGGATGTTCGTTCTATGACGCCTGCTGTAACGTGACTATTTGCACTAGAGTACTTTTATTAATTCCAACACGTTTTCACGCTGGGTTTTCAAAGCATTACAACTATTGACACGTGAGGGATATGAGGAATGTGAGGCTTATGCTTTCTTTTTCAAGGGAAGCACTCCGTGGTTTCCTGAAAATCAATGCTTGAGCCGGGATTAACTGGGAAGAGTGACTAGCCGACCAAACGGCTCAAGAAGTCTATGAG
>VOMN01090058.1:0-54059 GCA_014899125.1 Orchestia grillus | reverse complement strand
CATCCCAATTAGAAGTTCTATCGAGACTTTCATGTTTTAATTTTATGTCTGTAATTTTACCTACTGAAAAACCAAAAGGTTTATACTTTGTATGTGATCAACTTTGGAATAAACTATTTTTCTTTCGATCTTTCTTTCTTTTTTTCCTTTCTTTTACTCTCTCCTTCTTTCGTTCTTTCTTTCTTTCTTCGTTTCTTTCTTTCATTCTTTCTTTCTTTCTTTCTTTCTTTCTTTCTTTTTTCTTCCTCACTTCCCTTACCACGCCATTAGTTGTAAGGCATTGAAAACCCAACGGTAAAACGTGTTGGAATCAATAAAGGTTCTTTTTTTTAAAGGTTTTTTCTTTCTTTCTTTCTTCCTTTCTTTCATTAGACAAGCGTGAATTTTAATGGGATACTAAGTCTCAGCCTGTGAGAGCCCAACTTGAACTATAACGACATTTGCGTAATTTTGTGGACCTATATTTCACATCTGGAAGCCCTTCTTTTCCCGTCAATTTCCTGGACGAAAATACTATGCAGAATTATCTCTGGCTAATATTCAGTATTTTGTATTTAAAGAGTTTAAAATATGAAAACGTACCTTGTTGTAATTCTCATTTAGTATTCAAATCTGAAAATTAAGTTAAATGAATTTGCATTCTGAGAGTTATATAAATTGCAAACAATTTATTTCCCTTTAACATTCTACTCAGCTTGACTTTGCATTTGAACCCGAATACGAGAAACCTCAACGATGTCTGTAATTTACGCAGCCACGTTGCTTCGGTGTCAACACCCGATGAGAGCTTAGATTCAACGAACAAGTTGTTAGAGGGCTTCATTGTCCCCCCATGCTGTACTCCTCGCAATTAGTCCGAAATGTACGATCACAATTTGTCTGCGTTCTTATCCGAACGGAAATAGAACAGATTAGTCATTAGCACTGAATATCTCATTGTGCACCATGGTTACGATGTTTGCTCGCCTCCAGGGCGCCCATTCTTTAGACATACCGCACCTGGAGGGGCAAACGTAACATGGACAACGCACCGTGCCGCATAGTTGCCGATGCTCGTTGGCTTAATGTATAAAGAACTACATTACGAAACTCGGAAGGCTTCCTGACTCCAATGAAGTGATGTACTCGCATTAAAAAAAGGTTTAGCCCTTTCAAATACTTCCTTTAATTTTGCCAGGATTTCTTAGGAAATATGATGATTTTGCTGATATTGTAAAGAAATGTGGAGCCATCAGTGGTTAGCATTGAGACCTGCTCGTAGTAGTTGTGGATGGTGACCTTTGAAGTTGCTCGGAAAACAATGGCGCAACAGCTTAATCATATCTTTGTTTATTGTAGTGTTGTATGCTGAAGCTGACTATCGTTACACATTTTATTATCTGTTGTTGTTGAATGAGAGTAATCAAAACCTTCCCCGGTGAAATCTAAGGGGGGAAAATCCCTCATGGTAATCCCCTCTGCGCACGTAAAACATCCTCCTAGCGTCAGTTATCAGCGAGCTAAGCTGAGAGGTGGTGTATGCGACGTGCTGCAGGACGTGCGGTTGCCAATGATTTTTTCCTATGGTATTTTCGCTGCGTTCGAAATTGTTTTACTATAGCTATGTGCGCCTGATTTTCTATGCTATAGTTGAATGATTCAGTGCTTGTGAACCATCTATGATTTTTGAAAAGTGACGAAAGAGGTAAAATTGTAACATTTCTGTGTCAACAATTCGAAGTAATATACTATCTTGTGTTGCCTCATCGATCATAAAAATGGTTCTGGCTGAAAGGTAAGATATGTACACTTATCTAATAATCAACCTTTATTTGCTAGCAATATAGTGTTTAAATTTATATCGCTTTGGATAGATATGAAATTGATTATCTACAAATAATATTGGCGGACGTCTCTTTTGAATGGATCTTAATTGCTGCCTAAATGAACAAGAATTTTAGGCGCACGTGTGGAACTTCTGTGGTGACGTGGCACTCCCCAAAATTTCAGTGGCTTTAATATCAGCGAGGTGCGCACACTGAAAGCTTATTGTGTGGTGGTGTGCATCGCACATAAGTGAATGTGCACCTGCACTCTGTTGGATGAGCGTTGAAAGATGTTCAGGCGGCACACCTTTCTGGAGCGAGGTTAGAAGGTTATTTGTTCATTAACGTACCTAATGAACCCGACAGGAAAGATTTTCTTGTCATAGGAGCTTTCTATCAATAAAGAGATGTCATTTTTACTAGAATGTTCGAAATGAATGCTATTCATTATAGAATTCATACCAGAGTATGTAAAACTTATTCGAGTACATAGGTAATTCATCCTAGAGCGCGGGCAATTGACAGTAGAGCGAATGCTATTAACTTTAGAACGTTTGCAATTGGAACTTAAACGTTTGCTATCGATATTAGAACGAAAGAAATTCATGTTTGAACCAGTGAAACTGACAGTAGTGCATACGCAATTGTTATTAGAACATATTGAATGAACATATCATGCTTGTCCATGAGACACACCTCGAAGGAGTGAAACAACGAATGAAGGCGATACCAAACATCAGGAGGGGGTAGCTCCTCCGGGGATGTTGGTGAGGCTTGCAGGAGGTAACCTTTCAACTCAACTTTGACCTATCATAAACAAAACTTTCAACAGGAACTTGAAGCTTATTCCATTATTTGGTCTGCGTGTTTGTTAAGATCATACGAATTGAGTGTAACAAACTATCCTAAAATCATATGCCGATTAATTTGATTGCACAGAGTGAACTCCCGAGAGAGTCGTGCTAATTTATAGTGCGTGCATAATTCATACTTGACTGGTTTTATTTTTGTCCCTGCTTGTATTGCGCAAAGTTTATTCACATCTGCGTTCACAATCTCTTCTATGTTTTGCCTAAAATTAATTTGCGTTAGAGTTAATCCACGCGGGTGAGCTTTTTCTTAGTTGCTGCCATCAAAGAGAAAAATTGAGCATTTTTTACACTCTTAGTAGAGTTCGATTGAATTTGCATTTTCAAGTTTTTCCTCCGGTAATAGGATGAAAGTCCTTCTGCACAGATTTGAAAGCTAGCTTCACATCATCCGGTCCTCATAGGTAACATTCTTTTCTAAGTAACATTTTCCTTTCGGGCACATTTCTTCTTGGGTTACGCATTCCTTAGCAGGTGTAAAATTCCTTACTGAGAGTACTTACAGCAAAACGGAACTGAACACTTGCGAATTAAGAAGTCGTGTCGACCATGAGTGAGAATTTTGTTCACGGTTTTCGTGATTTGCAACGAATACGAACACGTAGCTCGTACAAAGAGCGAGCGCAGTACCAATATTTTTCGTTAGAAAATGAGAAAAACTAGTGAAAACCTAAAACGCAGTCATCCCCAAGAACTGATAATTGTGAGTGAACACAATAAATAAGCTCAATCTCACGTTAGCACGTTCCCTCAGAAAACACTTCATCAAGCAGGGCGTGAGAATGAACGTGCTTTTGGTATATTCAAGTGCATCCCAAAGCACACACGCATGTCATACCTCGGTATGTGTGACAGCGAGCCAAAGCAAGACGTGTTCGTGAGAAAGAATTGTTTTGATTCCCTGATATATATCTGCAGTAGCAGATTTACATGAGCTATGCTTTTTTGTTGGATTTTTTACTTCATTAATTTAAAATCATTTTCTAGGCGATCTAAGCTGATTTTATTTAGTTCCAAGAGACATATCTGACAGGAATTTTAATTTACGTGGTCTTCACCCCGGCGGTGATATTTTCTTCTCGCTGGACGCATTGCTTCAGCGACCATTTTAGTGAGCTGTCATCTGCTTGAAACTGGATCCCTAGACCTGATTCAATAACCAAGGTACTACGGTTGGTCTGCCTAGACGAGTACAGGAGTTTCCATTGTGGTATCCTGCGTTTGCATCTTTTGAGTTCAGCGGTGCGATCGAAGGCTGGTCAGTGGTCGGGGAATCCCCGCTCGGGGGTTCCCCGGATGCAATAGTTTGCTGTGGCAACCCTGCCCCCACCTGCCACACCTCCACTGATTCTGGCCCCTGCGTTTCTCATCTACGCCTATGACTCCCTGCTCCTCCTTTGTTAACCTTAAAGGAGCGGATCGAAATAACTCAAGAAAAATAAACGTCTAAACAAGAACAACAACAGCGAAAGACGCCAAGATACATTAACACTTTCAATAACGCAATCAACCCTGAAATTCGTCAGCAGTCCTAGACGAGTTGGGAAAATCCCGAACGATGCATGTGTTAGTCAGAATTTTCTTTGGATTGAGCTTACTGACTCATACATCAGGGGAATGTGATCTTGTAGTAAATGTACATTTTATAACCCAAGAATATCTACAGTTATGTAATTCGTTTTGGATAAATGAATAATGGAATAATTTTTCAAAATAAAATGTAGTCACGTGTGTGTAAACTTAAACTTTTATCGTATGAAAGTTTGTGAAAAAGGGTTTTCATTGGTGAATATATTTCGAACTGGAGTGAAAATTGGGTAACTTGATTGGTATCTTTATGGCTTTTCTCATTCAGTCAATTTTTGCATTATGCCAATAATTATGTGCTTCGATCATTTTCATAATTACTTATGAAAGTCAATGGATGTATTCGTAGTACACATTTTTGGGTAGGTGATGCAGAATGATGTAAAATTTGCACGGATGAATGTGCAAGAAAATACAATTGCCTTACACTTCTACTGTAATCTTCGTGCACCATTGATACGCACACCCTGCAGCATGCACATACGCACATATCCGGCAGCATTTTATGACACTCGTATTCGAGTCTACTGAACAGTGATATGTTCAGAAATCAAGGCGTGGCTTGCGTGTGACGTCCGCGTGAACGTTCTCGAGAGTGCCTTCGCAAATCCACAAGCTGTTGAATGAGACCGTTTCTCTCTGCTGTTTGATGAAAGTGAGGCAAGGGAGGCCTATCAGGGATAGTTTGTAGAAAGTTATCCAGCTTCGTCTTGAAGACGTCCAGGGAACCATCGAATTCTCTCAGATCTTTAGCCGGAGAGTTGAGGAGTCTGGGTCCTGTCATTATATCACTAGAACTTGACTGTGAGAGTCATTTGCCCTAATATTTACTTATTTTGAGTAATTTTACTTCAGTTTGATGGGGTATTTATGTATATTGCACCACGTGGGCCGAATACTTTCCTAAATCCTTTTGAATTCAAACGTACTCATTGAGTGAAAAAAAATAGTGTAACCCCGTAATTCAATTTGATAAGGAGATGACTCATTCCATGTCACATATCCTTGGCAAACATGAGCTTCTTACATTGTCAGATGGATGTTTTGTCCCGTTAGACCGTCATTGAGTCAGTTATTTTGTTGAGACACCGTACTCGTGCGACGTTCCGCTTCGAGAGGCGTCTCCCGTAGGTCTGACGACGCGTCCAACGCTGGCGCGGCCTGCAGCCCTGCACCAGACCTGCCGCTCGTTCGTTCGTGTGTCCATGAAATCGATCGTTTTTGCCATTCTTGTTCACTGTCGCTCATTGCAATTAGCTGTCGACTGCCGCGCTTGACTCGTAGGGCGTCGGCTTCCTGGTGGTCCAGTTGGTACCGGCGAAAGGCTTGGAAATCGCCTCGGCGATCGACTCGGGTGATTGCACTATTCTGATTTATTCGTGTAGGTCTTTACGATTTATGGAGGGACTTTACAATTTAGAGCGAGGTGATATTCTACTCCATTCGTAATGCAGAATAAAAACTCGGAATGAGAGAACTATAAGGCTTACTGTATGTACACTCCTCTGATAAAGCAGCTATTTTCATAGTCAAATTGAGAATATATATTATCTGAATGAATTCACGCTATTCGATATCTGTTTAGTTGGCAACTTATCGCTGGAACTTAACATATTGATCATACTTGTTGTCCTCAGAACAAAGGCATACACATATGCAATAGAACGGTTCCTCCTTATCTTAATTGTTGATACGCATCGTTGAATTCGTTATAGCACTTTTGATTTACTATACATATATTTAGATTTTCACCAGTGCTGAAAAACGTGTGGAAAAATCTTAGTTGTGCGTGGCTTTTAGGATTGATGTTTTTTATCATTTAGTAAAAAGTTTAGTTGAGTGTTTTTCAGAACGCTACGAATTTAAAACATCTTAATGAACCACAAAAGAAATTATGAATTGTACGAAGAAGATCAGGCTAGAAATTAAGGCGCACTACCTCTATCTTTGAGATTGGTTTGCGTAGAAGGTTTTGATTTTGGCCTAATGGAAACTTAATGAATTTAATATTTCCTCTTATTCCAATACGAACGATTTTTACAACTGTCCAAGACGTTGATATGCCACATGCATAATTAGAACATTAAAGCTTCTCAAATTTAGTGAGTAAATTCAAATTTACACTTTAAAACATTCAAAGTTTGCCTCGACGTTCTTACGGTCAATATGTTACGGCTTTATGAAAGCGTTTCATATATGCCACAGTTAGGGCAATGATACGAGACTATGTGAGTAGGCTATATCTCATTTGCCTTTTAAATATAAATATATTTTTAAACCGAATTGCCCAAAACGAAAAAGCGTGTTGTTAACTGAAATACTGAAATTATCTCTTGATGGTACGTGTTTAGTCCTGTTGAGTCTACAGTAAGATCTGTCTGTTTCTTACTATTTCAACTGAATTTCCAATTAAGAAAATATTCTTCTAAATATTTAAGAAAGTATCCGAAAAGATGTACAAGATTTTTGGATTAATTATATCTCTGGTTTGGATTAATCAATTGATCTGCAGTGTCATGATATCCAGAATTTGGATTTCATTTGCTATAAGGAACCTGTGAATAATAACGAAATAATTATTGAAAAATGTCATGTTGAAGTTGTAATCGACAAACAGTTATGGATTCGAATAGGTGGTCTGACTATGTCTAACAAGACGTGTCTGTCTCCTAAGCCTTGCGGCATCTTGGGGCAGAGATAATAATCCAAAAATGAAGACACATGACCTTTTGAAATCAAATAAAGCGCTTGTTTCCATAAAAAAATATTATCCAAATTATAAATTCAAATAAATTATTGATAAGCCTATTTTGAATTTAATTTTATAAAATTTGAACTCCATCGAAATTACTAGCTCATAGCTAAGAAGATAATTCACGGTTAATCTTTATGTGCTCTAAAATATATTTTTCGGAGGTCAGTGTCTGCCTCCTGACCTGCTGTAGTTTTGGACTTGAAGAAAGTTTAAATTCGATTAATTATAAACTATGAATTGACTTGAATCTCCAGATATGATAATGAGAAGCGTCAACGTGAGAATCTTGGGAACAGTAGCCGTACAGTTCAATATCACGGAATCTTGGATTTTCGCATCCGTAGTTAAGGATTGTTGGTTTGTTAAAATTGAGATGGTATCAAGGTCAATGATTGCATTCCTGTTAAATTTACTATAAAATGTTTGGTATTCATAAGACCTGCATAGATGAATTGAGAACACAAATACTTGATGCTATTGCGTATTATTAATGGACCCAGGGTAACTAATTTAATTATCGTATATTTTTACATCAAATTTTACACTCGAGTAAATGTGAAATTTATGAGTAGAGATAGACTTATTTTCATTAATTTAATTCAATTCAATTTGAACTCTCGATCACGGTCAGCAGTTAACGCTCGAACGCTACAAATATTTCCAGACGTTTCAAGAGATTCATCATTCGGGTATTTGCTACTTACTTAACAATCAGCCAAGACCAAAAGTGCCGAACTTGCTCTGTTTAGGGGCGTCAATTTCGTACACATTCTTTGCATGGTTTCAGTTTTTCACTTCACTCATCCGAGAACACAAAAAATGAATTACTAGGCAAGTTGATGAATAAATCTGTTAATGATACATGCTAAAATATTTTTGCACTAAGATGCATTATTTCTTTTGATGTTGTTCGTCAATGTTCATTTAATGTCTTCACTGAATTTAGATGTTTTATCCGTAGTGATGGAAGCTTCTCTGAATCAAAATTCATTAAAAAAGTGTCTTATATGTGTCCCAATTAGTAATAGAAAACATTACATTCGATAAGGCACCGATAATGTGCAATACTGATTAATGCCGTACGGTTTCGAAGAGAAAACGTCCGGGAATTATCATACAAAAAAATTTCAGTTCAAATTCTTCCAAACTCTAGTTGATCGGTTGAGTTTTCGAGCTCTTTTTCAAGATCCTAAAAATGAGCTCGGTGATAGCTCTCGAAAACTCAGTCAATTCACTAAAGATCGGAAGAATTCGAAATGACGCTTTCTTGATAATACGGATTACATGAAAGTAGCCAATACAACGCTTCGCCGCTTATCGTTGAGGAAAATATTGCGTACACAAATTTCTCGTCCAGGAACTATTCACCACAGCTAGTGTGGTGTAGGGGAAGTTACCTTGCCATTTCTTTCTTCTTAGTATTAGTTTTTTTAGACTCTTACTGGGACCCAGTGTCTTACAGGCCGAGCTACTGGAACCGAGACGATGGGACCCTTACCTCAAACTTACTAACCGGAGCCGATGACAAATAAGCCACACTGTCAGCCTCTAATAGTTAAACTTACGAGGGAGATGAGCTGATGGGGTTTATACATTTGCCTATTCCGGGGATCTAGCTCTCTTCGGGGGTACGGACCATTCCACAGCTCTACCTCGGGCAGGCTGATGTGCCTGTCCTCGTCAGTGCACCTGCTGAACGTAACGCTAGTTAAGAAGTGATTACAGAGAGCTCTGTAATGTTTAAGATCCCATTCTTGTTTTTTTTAGTACTTAGGCCTTACTTCGTTCATAAACTTCACACCCGATCCCTTATCTCTTTCGTAGACGAGGCTGACGTACCCTAACTCCAGCACTTAGCAAATTAGATTTTGATTCTCTTTCCTACCTCTCGTAGTTTTCCATTTTGAAACGTTTTTCGTCAACTTCTTGTTAAGGCACTAGATGTTTATGCAATGTTTTGGCAAATAAATGTTAACTGAGTTTCTTTGAAATTATCCTGTTAGTTATACGGACAATTGTTACACCTTTAATACGTTATTAATGAATTTAACATTAGTATAACTTTTTGATTGTGTGTTAATATAAATATAGAAGTCATTTCTTCGAGCGACTGGAAATTAGCTTTGCATCAAGCAAATTTTCCATTCTCAAGTAGTGCTTTCGAGATTTCGATAATTACTCTTACGTTAACATCAGACGAAGTAATATGGGTCACTTCTGTGAATAGTCGATGGAATTTCGCAAGAGACATGCACATCAAATTCCCATGAGATTAAGTTTCGATACAAAGCTGAGTATGCGCCCAGGAGTTTAGTTTCCGCGCGGGTTTGGGGAGAGAATACATTCATCTCTTAGTAGTTTGGATGAATGTACTTTTTTCTAATTCATGAAGAAATTATAATGAATGACATTCTTATTTGGGCTAATTATTATTTTCGAATGGTTGTGACAGCCGTTTACCATCGAAGTTTTGTACCATATTAATTGTAGCAGAAAGTCAAGACTCATAAATTAGACTCGAAAGAAAATACAGTAGTAAACGTCTCGGGATATTTTACAGGAATGCATGACATGTTTTTTCTTTCATAATGCATGTGTTTGCAAACACAGTCGTACCAAGCGTAGAGAGTTAGCTACATATGCATGCATGAATATTCCAGTGAGCAACTGCTCTATATACAATCGTTCCCTGCATAGAACGGTGTCAAACAGAGCTTGCATCAAACATCAGGGAAAATGTTCGTATCATTAGAAGCAGTTAGAGCGAGGTATAAAAGGTAAATCAGAAGATAGAGCAATATTTTGGTTGAACTCGATGTACTAGTGCTCTAGGCTGTAGACGACTGCATTGCGGACGTATCCTGGCTACGCTGCATCTTACTTGCCGGTTCCCTTGAGAATTCTCAGTAAAACTCCTGTGATGTCCCGTTTAAGTCGTAACAGATCATAAGGATTCCCCGAAACGAAGCAGTTTTCAGGAAGGAAAATTACTTCCAAATGCTTTGCGAGGCGTAAAGGAAGGAAAAATCTAGGCTTGTTTGTATCGGTTTTTAAATGTTGTATCTCTGTTGATGATTATCAGAAACATCTAACTTCGACTACACACGTATGAAAATACTTTCTTTAAATTTCGGATGAACAGAGTGACTATTGTCACCTTTCTCCAGTTATTGTAAAACTATATATGTACTTTCGCATCGCAGCTCAGTTGTCTCTGATCTGTAGGTGCTAAACTGTTTTATCATATCCGGTTAAAAATATCAGAGCATATGAATTGCATTGCTTTAAAACAAATCAGCTGTAAAAAAGGCAACGCGTATTTGCGCCTCTCTTTAGGCCGAGCCGTGGACTCAGCTATAGGTTCATACTTCGAAGCATCTCGCTGTTAGTGTCCTCGAATCTATTTACATGAAGGGTCATATGTTTGCTTAAGAATGCTGTAAAATAATCGTATACAGGTACTCATTTTAATATATAGTTTCATGAGGCGAGAATACCGACCGATCAGTGGAATAACTAATAGGAGTACTTTATTCCTCCCTATTCTTTCTCATCAGTCTCCTTTCTAAACTATCGTAAGTTGACGGACTTGCGAGAAAAACACATTCAGCGTCCGCTGATCGTAATTTCGGTAAAATCAAGGACGTTTTAGCGAAAACTTACGCAAAATGGTAGTGTCAGAGACACTTCGGCTGATGGCCAATCAGAGGACCGGGGTTTGTTGACACCGTCGGTGCTTGTCACGTGATAATGGAAGAGGCGGGACGGCGATCAGATTTGTACGTGGACGAAATTATGGCTTTAATTAATTTCCGACGTCGGATCAGAGACACGAGGCTCATTGATTTGATTAAGACGAGATTACCTAGCGAGTGAGTGCTACTAAATCTTGTCACTTTCAATTTATGACTTGAAAAATAAATGAGATGTGCCTGTGCAAAAAATTTCTATCATTTTAATGCACCAATCAAACACCGTTATTTCTTTCTGTGAAATGTGTATCAATTTTCAAGTTCTCATAAGAATAACGGAAATCACAACAGCAGGTAAATTGTAGCAATTGAAATAAACATTTCATGATTCTCACAAACGTTAAGCACAAATTTTTGTAGAAAGCATAGCAATCATGTGAATCTGAAGCCCGCAGCTCGTGTATACTCACGCTCAACGTAACTCCACTTACGTGAGCTCTGAGGTGTCGCAAAGTTACGGGAAAACTTATGTGAAAAACTCGAGCTTAACTTTTTTGATAAAGGCACACCGTAGCTACGTTCACTTAGCTGTACTCACGCTACCAGCTGATCGCTGCGACGTTGTAAGTAGTTTTAATAATGCGGTCCGGCACAACCGTAGCCTTGGGGACGATTGTAGTTAACAGCCTTTAAAGAAAAACTAAAATTGTTTTTCTCGATAATTCATTGCCTAGAAAATAGAGGTCGATGTTGCGGATCTCGTGGTCCACTTACGGAAAGTTTTGTAAGAGTACCGGATGTCAATCACGTGATTCAGTGAACAGAGGAACATGTGATTGCGACGCTGCTGTGACTGCGTCGGTCACGTGACGTCATAGCTCTGGTGCTCCACTTCCAGCGATGCGTGATTTTCAAGCCGCCCATGTAGCGTTTTCTTTGATATGGCCGCTTAGAAAATGAAACATAGCTGACAGTTTTATTGTAAACTATAATATTTCTTCTTAACCATTTAGTTCTATTGTTTTTTACGATTTCGGTTGCTTATACCTCAGAAGTTGTATCGTAGTAAGCTTCTTAATATTGGGTTATCTTTAAGTATATATAAATATTCAAAATACCGTTGTCTTCGACAAAATAACATTGAATTTTTACTTTCTGACACAGTCTGATTCGATAATTCCATCAGCGTCAATACTAGTCGGTAAAAAGCATTTGCACATTAAAATTTCGAGTGTTTTGTGCTAAATTTCATGTATATTGCTCATTATTTGGAAGACTTTTTGGTCGTACTGAGGGCAGTCTATAGTATGCGTTCATTTTGAGCCGGTAGCTCATTCCACGCAACACACGGACCAGGTGACTTGGGCATATTTTCATTCTTCTAAGTATCAGTTTATTTACCAATATAGTTATATTCATTACTTGTGCACATTAGCTTTTAAAATTTGCTCATTAAGCGGCATTAGCTCGTAGTGCTACGTATTGCATTTCATGTATGAGGAAATAAGGATAAAACTCCTATATTGAACACTTAATTCTTTTTAGCTGAAAATTGTATTAAAGATGAAAATATTTTGAATATTCATCCTGAATAATACACCTAATAATTTACCCGGATGAATGCATTCGTACAGTAGGGCTCCGTACTCTCGTGACAGCGAAGTTACTGTAGTCCCGGAATTTTAGTTGTCGGGAAGAATAATAATTTACTAATAATTCATAACACCGTAGTGGTCTGCTTCGACAGAAACTCTCAGCTTGAAACAGGAATGGCTAATACTTCATTATACCGTGCTGGTGAAAGGGATGCTTCGACAGAAACCGTCAGCTTGAAACATGAATTGTGAATACTTCATTTTACCGTGCTGGTGAGAGGGACAGAAACTGCCAGGATGAGACAGAAATTATTCACTCAAACTCATACTCGAAGGTCGAAACTAAAAAACAAAGTTTCTCCGAGGACTAAACTCATATTTTTAGCTTCAGTCAACGGAACAGTGCTTATCCGTAGCTTTGTGCTTCTTCAGTAAACGAATTGGGGTAAAAATATGCCGGTATTTGGGTAGCGAAGGCGTGGCATAGATTCTTATTACATACTTTTTCCAAGAATCTTCTGCGAGATAAAATTGTTTGTGCCTGAATGCATACGGTAGCAGACAATGAGAATGGTTGAAGACGTTGCACTAACGTGTGCATTTACAATCTCCTAAGGGGACCTCGTTATCGGGTTTCAAGAATCCTGCTTAAGACCCATTTTGAGAATTCAAATCCATACTTGGCTGCGCATTTTGGGCGTCAGCACAGCGCTGAGTCCAGAAAATGCGCGATCTCCTGGAGCTAATAATTATTAAAAATAATTGTAAATTCCTCATTTGAAAAACACATGTAAGTATGAGAAGACACATGTATTTGTGAAGAGATCCTAAATCTACACACTATCTAGGGAGCTTATTATAGGTGAACAATACAACTGAGAATTTTACTAGGACAAAAATAGGAAATATAACATTTTTAGGTACCTAGCTGTCATACATAATATTTGTTTCCATATATCGTTTTCAAACAGTATTCTGTTCTGTCTCAGTGACAGGGAGGCCCGTCGGTATGAGTCAGAGCTTCTCTTGTCAATAATGCCTTCAGCAAAATAATATTGACACTGGCGGTTCACTCTCGAGGCTGAACGCACCTTTTCTTGCCAGAACTTCCAAGCTGTCGGAATCATGAGATGCGGATAGGCTGAGGAACTGCCAAATCAATGAACTCCGAGCATATTCCTAAAGGTGTCATTGAACGCTATTTTCAACCTGGAGATGGTGGAATTTCACCATAGGGCATAAACATATATTGTGTAGTAAGGCGTTTTGAATAGTTGTATTTGTCAGTCTAACAGACGCTAAATTTCCGTAGAAGGTGACTGCCCATCTCGTTCCATTTTCTGACCTGTCGGCTAATCGCTTTATTATCGCTAACATTGCTAGTAATTGCATTCCCAAGGTATGAGAGACACGCACAGGAAACTAATTAGATTGTATAGAAATGAAATTTTCTAGTTCTATGAAAAGTTGCGAAATTAAGGGGTCAGGACCTTCACTGTATACATCATAAATCGAAAATTGATGAATAATTTTTTTACGATGGTTATTATCGCTTGTTTCTATGGTATAGGTATTATGTGTGTGAGACAAAGTTGTCGTGGCAGTTAAAATATGCAGGAGATTTTCTTTGGGTGAGTCAGAAATTTGCATCTGATGACTTAAGAACGCGAAGTGCATCCTCGTAAGCCTGAACGCCCTGTGTCGCGGATTTTCCCAGCACGCACGTTCTTACACCGCATCCCCTGAGCTGGGGAAATGTACCCATCCACTCCGTTCAATTAAACAAGAACTGCACGCATGCGCTCCTCACATGTCTTAAAATGTGAAGGTTTGATGCACTCCTTGAACGCAGTCGCCTGATCTGGGATAGTTTTTATGCGGCCTTAAGGAGCCGTTCAATGGTTTGGGCCTCAGGCGGACGTCTGTTACGAGAATAGAGTTCGCGACTGAGCTAATTTAGAGATCATCAGCTGAGCTAATAATAACTCTTATACTTTCCTTGAGTGAGCTGTAAAATTATAAAACACATTAAGATTTTCCTGTGGCTAGGAAAAATTCGTGTTTTTGTTTACAAATAAATTATAGAAGGAATAGCTGGCCGTTGGCTCTTTTGAAAATGTGCGTCGTGGGAGTCAGATTTTCGATCCGGGAAAATTCCCACCTGGAAGCGAGTTATGTCAAGACTGCCCTGGAAATGGGAAACTTATTCACGTCTATTTGAATAGAACATTTGTAACTTCAAATGACCATTTGTAGTCATTATAATTTTTTTTTTCATTGAGAATTGAGTCAGGTAATTGAGCTAAATAAATTTGATGCGCTGATTTCTATTTGATTTCGTAGGCGGTTAAGTAGGTAAGAACTGTTGAAAATACTTTCTTCACTATCAATAAAAATTAAAAAGGGCTCGTAACATACGTAACAGCTCCAGCGAAGCGATTTCAGTAGTGTGAACTTCTGAATTTGCTACTGAACGTACGTCCTTAATAACGATTCGTGCATTGTGACCAGCCAGTGAGTCCTGCTACCCCAAGAAAAGTGGCATGGTTGCAGGAACCGTGTTCAAAGGAAACGTATGAAATCTAGAATAAGTCCAGAGGAAAATAAAGCAAATTAAGGCAAAATTTTAAATAGGCCTGATCGACTAGCTGTTCCAGGCGTTAACATTTTCAAAAATCGTCTGATGCTGGAGGCATTGAGCTAAATCAGTGTCTTTTTTGATCAAATTTCAAAAATTTCTTCCTGAATTTATAGCTAATATTAACTACGCAATGATTTTAATACAGAGAAAGTTAAAAACGGTCCGTTTTTTTCTTTTGTAACATAATTTCGCCATCATAGGAGCTACATAGGCTGGTTTATAATTTTCGAACAAGTAATCTCCTTCCTCATAGTACACTATGTGTGTCCTGTGGCAAGCAGCCTTGTAAATTTCCTTCAATGAAAAGGTGTTCAATAGTTGACTCAACCGGTTATATGTACCCTTTTTTTCAAGTTACGAAGCATCGGCATCGCTATGCACATGTGAGCGGTCTAAAGATCGAGATGACGAACTGAAGGAGCAGTATTTTCATGTGCTAAATCGCCTCAATACTTAACTGGTTTACGGTAAATCGGTTAAATAAAAAAAAACTTTTCTAATCGGTCTTTCGTGGGTATGTATGATGTTGCAACAATGCAACTTCCTTTGAAGCAAATTGCTCACTAGCTTGAAGCCTCCCACACATTTCACCCTTTGACACATTCTGATCAGAAAAATCGAATTGTTGCTCTTTTTTCAATCAATGGTGCAAACGTCTTTTGTAACGGCCCAGTTAACATTGGAACGCCAATGTGCAAACGAACCGATAAACTATGTACCAAAGGTCTTACACCACAACTATAATATAATTGGTAACATTGGAAATGTGCATGAGTAGAGTACATTCGAGTAAACTTAGATATTTGTTACGGTAGAAGCATAGACATTGTTTAGTTTTTTCATGTACATTATTTTTATTCAATTTCTTATTTTAATAAATAATCGAATCGCTTCTTGCGCTATTCGAATGATGTGTGTCAAATGAAAGTACGTCATTGACAGAAAGTTAGTATTTTTATATTTTTCTAACGACTGCGCGAAACAAGGAACAGTTTTCTGGTTGTAAATATTAGTATAGATTTATCTGACACACTTCTCGTGAAAAGCCTTCTAATTGTTCAAAACGTGCGGTAAGATTCATTACATTTTCATCTCAAACGTTTAATCCTACTTAGCATGTCTGAAACATGTCAGTTTTAAAGGTGCGTGCAAATTATATATTGCTTGTTGACGCGCGCATTTGGCTCGACGATTCGAGACGTGGAATTGAACGGTCTGCTTTAGCGAATTTTCTATTTCGGTCGATTTTTCAGTCATTCATCGCTTTAACAGAATGCGTGTATAATTCAACTGAACATCCTCTAATTAAATGTATTTTAAACTTAAATTTACGCATTAATAGCTTATCAACATTCTGTTCTCTCCCGTTCCTAGCCGTTCTTGACTCCAAAATTGTGCATTAAAAGACATTTCATGAATGACATTATGCTTTTCTGTAAAAAATTACATAAGCTATAAAGTATACATATTATCTTTCAGTTAAAAATATTTCACAGTTTTTTCTCCATTTCTAGTCTCTTAAGTTGGTGTGCAACTTAATCTTATTTTTGTAATTTGTAATTTTCATTTCGTCATGTCGTAGATCGAAAATAAGTAGCAAGCATTTTCCAAAATTCATTCAGGAGAACGTAGCTACAAATATATTGTAGTCGTAATTTATTTTGATCAGAGATGTTGGAAAGTTCTCCGTATAAGCATTGGTGTGTTGTTGTCGTTGTTGTTGGGGAATGTTCTTATAATTTTTGTGTTTTGGTAACGTGAAAAGTTGCCAATCAAACACTCCAACATTGCGCTAGGGGTCAATGCAGATAGGATACGGTCACATTATTAGTTCCATTGCAAAACGCGTCTTTTAAAATGTTGGATATAATCCAAATTGCGATTTTGATTTTACAAGTTCAGAGTAATTTTAATACTCTAATTTCTTTTACGGCTGACGGACTACTTCGCGCTTATAAATAATTGTATTTGCATGCATAATACGCATAGCGCATGTAAGTGTCGACTACGCCAGGCAGATGAGGGCCATACGGACTGTTGCTACCCCCGATAACGGGTAAATGATACGTAGAAAAGGGAGATTCCCGAAACTTTGTTGTCTGCCCCATCAACTCTTCTTCCAAGGCGTGCAGCCCGTGGGCCTATCTAGGTGCTTCATTCAATCTGTTCATGTATCCGAGTTTCAATCTCACGTCACACGATGAGCATACATGCTGTCAACCTGACTTGAAACTAGAACGATATTTTTGATAATTAGTTTAATCAATGGTCAAAGCAGCAGAGAGTTCCGAAGCCCTTAAGGTTGAGGTTACTCCTTACGAGTAAGTTTACTGAACTCCTGCTTTTAAAAACCTAAACTGGTTCTGTAGCCCCTTATTCTGAAAATATTTACGTTAGCGACAAGAAGTGATCGTAATTTCATGGCGCTTCAGTAGTTCTATCGGTGTTCAGTTCCTCCATGAATACGAACACGGTCCCTGGAGCTCGTTTCCGTATCTATAATGTAAATTACCAAACAAGTTTAAAGAAAAACCTTTGAAAAATGGATGAAGACATTCTCTCTTAAAAAAATATTGGTGTAAGTGTAGGAGCCATCACATGTGCAAGACATGCGTAGGTTATTCAAGGTAAAAACACAAATCACACGTAAAGTTTTCATGCAACTTCGTGCACGAGAAGCGTTCAATGTACGTTTTCGTATGAACGGCTACGATAGTGTCAGCTAGTGTTCAGTAGAAATAAAGTAAAGATGAATATGTCCGAACAGGCTCCGAATTTTATCATAACGCTATAGTTCGTTAAGATCGTTAGCTGTTGAAAACACGCTTATAATACCAGTCTGTAATGAGCTAGAAGGGTGAAATAAGTTGAGCGTGTTCGTGCTAACAGCGAGCAGTACAACTGAGCTTATCTTAAGAGTAATAAACTGAAGTAGCATTTTGCTACATCAACGCATGATAGAAGAGAAACGATAACTTATTCAGCGTTTCTCTTTCATTTTACATGGAGAAACAGTACTTAAAATTCAGTGTATTACATCAGTTTCTTGTTCTAACGATTTTTTTAACATGCATTCCAAAAAATAAATCGTCACGTCTGCTGATCTTGAAGATTGCAACAATAGATTATTTATCCAATTAAAAATCGATGGTAGGCACGGAAGACAATCGCTTCTGCGTGTAATATTCAGGGCGTTCAGTATAGGTCTCCTAGGGTTCTTGTATCTCTCATTGTCTCTTTGTTAGTAATTTAACTTTTGTGAATAGCAAAAACGAAAACACTTCATTTTCTATTTGTTCACCTCCAAAGAAACAAGGAAGCTACTATAACGAAAAAATATCATTTTTCGCTCGCTACAAACTTTTGTTTTCCTTTCACCGTAGTCGAGCGAAACTAATTAACACGAATTAAGGTTGTCCCGGTGTATTTTTCTCAGAGAAAGTATCTAAAATTAGCTGCAATGCACCGAGCCTGTATTTTGAAATGCTATACTCGTCCTCACATCTCGATGAAACCTCAAGACGGTATCCTTGATCTTACAAGCCAGAGAAGCAGTCCCACTAAAAATAGTCTCGACACGCTCCGTACGTCCCTATTTCGGTCGAGGACCTCTTCCTTTCGGACGTCATCATCTTCCGCTGGTCGTCTCAGTGTAGGTGCCGGAAAAATCCCTGAAACTTTTCATTGTCTCCGCGCTTGCATAAGAAGTGAGAAGCGAGCGCAGCGTGAACGCATGGGTGAAGTCAGCAGTTGCAGCACCCCGAGCAGTAAAAAAAGTCGCAGCAGCAACTGCAGTACAAGCAGCAACGAACAAGACATCGTCACGTGCTCTACCAACACCAATTAAGTCCCAACAGCACTAGCAGAACTTCTTAGCAGATTGAGAACGTAGTTTCATAGAAAATTTGTTTTCCCGCCGCAACAATTTTGGGCTGTGATTGTCATGATGGTATGAATATTATTAACAGTGCATACTCTAGAAGCAGCATTTCAAATTCTAGTATCATTTTTTCAAGTAACGATGGCATCGGCGTATGCAGTATAAATAGTTTCTACACTGGCAACAGCAGTGTCACCGCAACTGCATTATTATTATCCTTTGCGAAAACAAAGTGTACCCCAACTTAACCAATCGACTGCTTGCTAAGTGTTTAATAGTGTATCTGTTCTTGCATTAAATATTCCATAATATATTCGATCGCAGTTGCCCACTTAGCTCGATAGTTTGTTCGTATCACAGTCAATTCTACAACGGCAGTATTAACACGGTGGGGACAAAACAACGCTATTGGCGGCTAGAGTCGCAGCAGCAGCAGCCACGGTCAGCGGGTTTTTTGCTGGAAGGTCTCACCTCCTCCTACTCCTCCTCACCTATGTACGTCACTGGAAGCAGCCGCGGCCGCAGCAGCAGCAGCAGCATCGCAAGCTGGTGCACCGACCGTTCATGAAAATCGAACTGCTCGCGGAACTGGAGGGAAATTTACCCGCTGGTGACCCTAGGGTTTGGTGCGCTGCACCGGATACGCCGTGTCAGTATAAACAGATCATCTCGGGCGTTGCTAAGGTAGTCTGCTAAAGGTTGCTGAAGTGCAAACATACTCTCTTCCTACCTCACAGTGATTTAAAGAATTGAACATTGACGAAGAGCTATACTGTTTGTTATATTGTTATATGTTACACTGTTTGTTATACTAATAGACTTTACCTAAGTGGCAATTTTACTTACGAGATGTTTAGTTATTTTCCTGATTCTATGTGTCTTTCTGGAATCAGTTCGAGAATACACTAGTTTCTCTAGCTTTGAAGTGCCTGGTTATCTCACATCTGGAATTTCTCTATTTGAATACTTTCTTCGCGCAAGTCCGTGAAACATCAGACAGGGAAAAGAAGTGCCGAAGATGACCATGTCTGGCTTTAATTTTGAGTGAGTGAGTGATCGAGTTAATATTAATAGTCCCGTTATGCATAGTTCTTCACAATGTCAGTAACGGACGTCTGTCTAACTTTTGTACTACCATTTACTGTACTGACCATCTAATTACTTTAATTAGAATTTCAACAACTTTAAATAAATTATTAAAGTAAAATTCAAAGGAGAAATAAATATACTTAGTTTAGACTCATGCATTATTTCTAAAGGGTACGTCATTTTATCGCTGCACAGCAAGAACTGATGAAGTTCATTGCTGCAGGGCGACGGGGGAAAGCTGACTCGCGGGTTTAAGTTTTCGTGTGTATTTTAGGTAGGTTATTATTTAAGTTATTAGGTTTCAGTTATTTAAGTTTCAGTTTGTGTTGCATCCATCTGCTTTAACTTGCGTACCGAGTTCCGGAAAGGTTTGGTTTGTGAGGCCCGTGATCAGTTTAGAGTAACCTGGGATTCCCGAGTTCGTCTCCTGGAACGTTCCGACGCTCTGCACCCGACTTTTAGGTGGAAACAGGGACCAATTCGCGGCTTTAAAGTGGGAGGTGACGCTAAAAAGTTTTCCTTCATTCCGTTTGCATATTAAAGAGGTTTGCTTCATTGACCATATGAGAAATTGTGAGGCTTAGAAAAGTATCTATAACGCTTTCAATTGAAAAAGATGCAGGAGCTCTAAAGAGCGGGAGAAAAAATCTTAAAGAGGCTGCACCTCAAGTCCTTGATAAACGTCTCAAAGGGCGGTGAAATTTTTAAAGATGGAGAACACTAGTAATTCTTACTTTTAGAATTTTTCTACAAAAGTTTTCATTACTGAAGTTATTTACTCTTAAGATTACAAGCAAGAATGGGACTTCAGTTACTAAGTGCATGGGCAAAGTGACCTTTGCCAGCGTAACCTTTATACGTCCCATTTTCTGAGAATCACGTGACTTTAGAAGCAAACACCAGTGCTCTTTCGAGCAACCTATGCTGCTGCATGCAGGTTTCTGTACAGAGGAGAAGTCCCAGTGCCTAGACCTCTTCCACCTTCATTATTAGTTGAAAGGTATATTCATGAATTTTGACTTCTCCGAAGAAGTTTTCCAAAAATTTAGGTTGATCAGTTTTAAATTTGTTCTAATGCTTGCGTTCATCTTTACAAGCGTTTCAGTCTTTTCGTACACACATAATCAATCTGTCATTGTTTTCTTGATGTATATTTTTCCGGCATGCAAGCAAAGTTACGCATGGATTTTTTTCTTCTTAAATTTTAATTTGCCCTTTGTTAAACTCATTGTTTTCATATTTTACTGTGACCTATTAGAGAAAAAAGCTGAGTCATTTTTCTGGAAGGAATTGAGCATATAGTCATGGCAATTAAAATTGTAATCAGTTATGTGAATCATGATGGTCATTGTGTTATTTTTGTTTGCTTCAGTTATGAACTATTTTGTGATCCAACATTCCTTTATTGCTTCATAATTTGAGTTCTGATTTTTTTTAACTCTCGATAACAACGCTTTTCGTGTTGGCTTTGAAGGCTGTTGGCCGATCAAGCAGGAGGTTTAACGGTGGAATTGCCGCCACTCTCCAAGGTCGCTCTCGGATGACTCGCCTTCAATGATGCATTGCTGCTCCAGGGTTGCGAAGTCGGAATGTTTGAGTTCTGGAGTTGGAATAGGAGTTTTGAAGGATTCATGTAGGTGTTAAGGTGTTAGGATAAGAGTTTGAGAAGCCTCAGATGTTTGGTTCATAATTTTGGATTTGTGATGTTTGGCATTTCTTGAAAAGTATTGCAATCCGTAACTTGTAGTGTTGCGTTGCGCCTATCGGAGTTGGCACATCTGAAACAGAATCATGAAAGAAGTGTGTTGCGGTTGTCTGTTTGCTATCAATTCTAGGAGAGGTCGATTTTCAGGCTCTTAATGGCAACTGATGTATATTTTCTCTTGGTTATCTAATGTAGGAGTTTAGAATTGCTGTTCGTTAGCAATGTCTTGTCTTAGGAGAGCTATGGAATCGAAACTTAAATTTTTACCGGTCTTGGACAGAATTAGCATGTGACTGATTATTGTACTCTCTGGCGGATGATTTCAGGACTAAGTAGCCAAAACCGGTTTTCAAAGATCATTGTGTGTAGGAATCGGGGTAAGAGGCTTTAAAAGAGTAACTTTTTCTCAGCGCTTGCAGTTTTTCTGTGACGGGTATACATTTGAAATTTCTGAAAAAAAGGATCTTATGCTCATCATTACATATGGAGTTGTCGCGAATACATTCCATTGCACATATTGCACCACAATCAACCCAGTGTCGATTGCCATCGTAGCATCGCAATCTAAGTTACCCCATACGATCGTGAAAGTTGGGTGTTTCAACCACCGATCGTAGTACTCGAATTTCCACGAGTATTATCCGTCACTCCAGTGGCGTTCACCTTCACCATCCCTATCATCACTCGCACCCGCCTCCGTTCAGAGATCCCACTGCACCACAACAGGACGAGAGGCCTGAGAAGCCAACATGTGCCAGTGTCTAGCTCTGCAGGTGTGAGTAGGAGTGGAGTGTTCACCTGCGCCACAGCGTTATCTGCTTTTCAATCATAACCTCAGTCTCTGCATTCTTTGAAAGCTTATTTTTTATCACTGAGTACAGCTTGTTGGTGTAGTTGTCTCCTAAGATTGCACGTTGTGACAGTTTGTTGTTCGTTACCCTTGAAAAGACAGCGATAATTTTCGCTATCTACGACGGTCGTTGAGTAAGTAAACATGCGAGTGTGTTATACGAAAATACGCTACATTGCTCGTTTCGGTTAAGAACTACTGTGAATATGTATTTATTTTTCCCCCGTACAATTGATCTGCAAGTATCTCTACTGTTCCTCACTGATCCTTGCTTACAAGGATCGGTATTTGCGCTGCATTGAAGTTTCCGTTTTTTGCGTCACGCCGAGCTCTGTCTCGGCACTTTCCGATCTTCTCGTGTCACAGTCAAATTCAAATCTAGCACCTTATAACAAAGGCGTCGGTTTTTAACACTGAATAATGTTTGTTTTCCTGTGATTTTTCGTTGCGACTTTTTTCTTTAGGTGCTCATAATTTGCTTAGAAGTATGTAGTACTTAATATCACGAACATGGGTCTGTGTGGGATGGCAACATTGGAAATTGCTTTTATAATTCTCCTTATCAATGTTATATAATTGTGACATAGTTATAAGCCTACATTCAGGGAAAAAATATTGTTTTTGATTTTAGCACTTATGTATTCCTCAAGTGCAGGTTCTTGGATTCAAATCCAGGTTCAAATCACACAAAGCACGAAGCATGTTTCCAGCTGTTGCCACAACGCACTGCGTGCATGAGCCCCTTTCTGGCACGCATAGTTTGTAGACACAAACAAATTTCCGTTATGGAAAACTTTATGGAAGTTGGGTGTTCAAAATATAAGAGAGCGTCAGGAAATGCCAAGAACCAAAAATATTCCAACTGCCCTTGCTTCAGCGATCTGTCATTTTTTCTCCAATTCCACCCGTGGGAGGAAATATAACATTTTTAACGCTTTACGGCCATTGTCCGCTGCTGAATACTTGCTTCGTCATAACTATACACCTGTAGTTGGAAGCCTGGCCATTCGGTTAGAGAATTGATGTGCGATATGCGTATTTCCTCCTGGAGAAATTCAATATTTTTTGACGTTTGAGGATATACGTGCGTGAACCATTGAGATTACAGCAGCTTCGACAATCAAAGAGTTAAAATCTTCTCCAGCATCGAAATATTTCTGCTTTACCCGCATGTACGGTCCCGAGTATTTTCTCACTTTTATAGTGAGCTAAAATATTTACTCATGATTTTCATTTTATGGCGAGTTTAAAGAATTTATTTTTGTGATGCATGGAAGTCACTAATATTCCGTGAGGCTCTGCGCTCCAGTTCAGAGGATTAAGTAAAGGAAGTAGTGTCTGGCTCAAGTCCAAGTGTCTGACAGCGGAAACAAGAGTTCCGTTGTCACAAGAGCAGCCGGTTTGAGCATGAGCCTTTATTTTTGTGTTTGTGATTAAACTTGAGCATTCTAATAAGGTTCTTTGACTAAAAGGCTAACAAAAGGTTCTAACAGCCTAACTTTAAAGTGGCTCGACCTGGAATTAGCTCACTTAACATCATAAGGTCTTCTACCTCTCGGGAAATATTTTGCTCTATCACTTGTCAATGATAACTCATGATTTAACAATTCACTGTTTGTTACAGCGGCGGAGAGCGGCCCCTGGGGTCCCCCTACAGTGGGGGTATGGCGTCCCCTTACTCTGATCACTCGGCAGGGCTCCCCTCGCCCCCCACCGTCGTGGCTGACTACAACAGACCTTACGACTGTGAGTTCCCTAGGCCGTGACAACATGAATGTAAACGTGACGCTCAGTGTACTTTTGCACATGGCAACATGCCCTTAAGGTATTTTTTGCACATGGCAACATGCATCTCAGTGTATTTCGCATTTGGCTTCATTCACATCAGTACGTTTTTGCAATTAGCAACATATATTTCAGGGTGTTTTTTTGCAATAAACTAAATGCCGTTGCTACCTTATGATATACAGTGTGTTGGACGTGTTATTCCTGTGTTATACAGGTCCTGTTTGATGTATTAGTATGTTTGAATAAGTGATTTTGACTCTTCTCCCATTTGACTAAAACATTTTGTGCGTTGCACAGGGGTTGTTTTGACAAAGGAGACAATTGCGATAATTGTTTCTATCATCAATGTTTTATCCAATGATCCAATGTCAAAAGCGTTGACGTTTTCACATACAAATGTGTAATTGCTGAATCAAATCACGCATTTGTAGGTGGCATTTTAGTTATTAATTACCTTTTTGGAAGCACTGATGAAACTTATTACCCCGCACAGGTTTTAGTTTGAGTTTATATCACCTGACGCATTTTTTCCGTGGCTAGGTGTGAACACTGATGGTCCGCACTTGATATTGACGGAGCAGCCGCAAGGCAAGTTCCGATTCCGGTATAAAAGTGAGATGGTGGGCACCCACGGACAGCTCAAGGCCGAGCGCGCCGACAGGAACAAGCCCATCTTCCCAACCGTCAAGGTAACTTGAAAATATTTTTGGTACCCAATTAACACGTGTTCAGTTCCTGAAACTTCATTTATTTTTAGGATCATTACCGAAAAGTTATATTTTCTTGCTGGAAGGGAAGTATAAAGTGGGGTTCAAAAACCCTATTTTGAAGGAATTCTTGCTAATTTTTTTTAATGTAAGGTACTCTCAGGGAATCAATCTCCCGTGTTGAAGCATCAGTATTTTTTGTTCTGGGAGCGCGTGGATACATACATCGACAGGAATAATTAATAATACATGAAACTCACCATGTATGAAAATACGATCGCTTCCAGCATTTTATTACTCATGCTCCGCGTATCGTACGTTGTATGTTTACTCACCTAAGTTTTGAAACTTTTGCATGAATTTTTCATCTCTTCAGGCTTTGATTTGAACGTTTTCCAGTGGTTACCCAATATTAAGTGGCATTATTTCTAAATTTTCAGTTGATAATCCGTTCAGATTTATCACCAATATCCATCACATTAACAATTTTTAAGAAGCCACATTTTTACAGCTTTCAAGGAGTTACTTCACATTAAATACCCTTAAATATTTACTTCCACTGTAACAAATGCGTATATATTTATCGTGGAAAGTTATGTCAATTTAAAAGCCACCCATCGATGACATTGTCATCAGCGACGCATTGTGCAATAAAGTCGCGGAAAGCACGCTTCAGGTCGCTATCTTTTCTATTTCAGTTGGCGAAATGGAGCGACGGTCCGGCGGTGATCCGCTTGGCCCTGTACACCGGGGAGGACAACCCCAACCAGCGACGGCGCCATGTCCACGAACTCAGCGGCAAGAACTGCGACAAGGACACGGGCATGTGCGAGGTGGTCGTCGACCACACGACCGACTACACCGCCACGTGAGTGGCGCGCCTCGTATGGGTGGTGTGCAGGAGTGGTGTGCAGGAGTGGTGTGCATGAGTGGTGTGCATGAGTGGTGTGCATGAGTGGTGTACATGATTCTGAAGGACGAGCAGTATGCAGGATTCAGAAGTATGAGCAGCTTGAATGATTCAGAAGTAAACATAGTATGCATGAGTAGAATGCATGAGTCAGAAGTATGAGTAGTAGGCGTTTTGCAGTATGCATGATTCAAAAGCATGATTAGCATGCATGAGTAATAATCATGATTCAGAAATATGAGCAATATGCATGAGTATATTGCATGCAGTAGCAATGGGTAGAAGTATACTAGAGTAGTATGCATGATTCAGAAATAACAGTAGTATGCAAGTAGAAGTAGTATGCATCATGAGCAGTGTGTGTGATCCAGAAGTGCATGTTATCAAATTAGGCTGTGGCGCTAGTTAATGTTTTTGGTTTGGAAATATGTCGGAAAATTTATTTTCGAAGTTGAGGTGGCTGTTGGTTTTGCTGCTCATTAGGTGACGAGTCTAGAGCAAGGTCACCAATTGGTATAAAACGTTGGTTGAACTATTCAAAAAGGGATTATATATTTAAAGAGATGGAAAGAACGCGTGACAATCATTTACATAGTTATTTAAATTTACCGGTGACCGAGTTCTGGAACGATGTTCATTTTTAAAACCATTGTCCTATTTGATGCCTGAAATTGAGTTTAATGTGCAGATTCCAGAACCTCGGCATAATTCACATCGCCAAGCGGGACGTCAAGGACATCATCCGGCAGCGTAAGAAGGCGGAGCTCATCGAGCACGCGCGCCTGCGCAGGCCGCACTGCACGCCGGAGGAGATACGACAGAGCATCACACCCACTGACCTCAAAAAGGTGCGCATATGATATTCTATTATAACTTAATTCATTCTGATATTAAAAATGTAGGGCTGAATTAGACGAAACTAGGGCTCCACTCGCTTTCGAAATGTAGTGTTTGAATTTTGATAAATCATTCAGTGGCATGCCCATATACCTTGAAAGAGCATCTTTATGATTAAACGACGATTTTGTAGGTATTCATTTCGAAAAACAGCTTTTGTCAAATTCGTAAATGAATCACGTTAATTCTCAAACGTACCTTTGAATACTGTGAATCTGTCATTCCAACCCATCGTGTGCAATACTCGTTTAATTCAGTATGCCACTGGATTTTGCCCGATAAAAGTTTCATCATAATCTGGTTTACAAATTGATCCACTGGCCTTCAATCAGTTTCAAAATCACCATGAACTAAAACTCTACACAATCTTTGCCACGTATACCATACGCGTAGGAATGTGTATCCCCCAATTCGCTTCATTTGTATGCATGAAAGTTCCACTAACCATAGCGACATATATATCCATAAACCGTCCTTCAGATATGGGCTGAGAGTATGGTAACCCATTAACCTCGAGTGGACTCAATTGAATCAAATCGTTGAATGAGTGGCTCTAATTGAATGCACTCATTAGTGGTTAATAATTAGAATAATTAGAAGATAATAATAATTTTTCAGTTCGACGAGGAGGCTGAGGAGATCGCCAAGACGATGGACCTGAACAAAGTGGTGCTACGCTTCCAGGCCTTCCAGTACGACACTGCCCTGGCCTGCTACAGACCCATCACCCGCTCCGTCGATTCAGAGCTCGTCGTGAATCTCAGTAAGCTCGTTCTTCCAAGTTAACAATAAGCATACACATAATGAATTCAAGTGGAATGTGGAATGCATTTTTTTAAACTTTAAACTTAATTGCTTAACTTGTTTTCATTTTACGTGTATAAATTTATGTTGGTCTCAATCTTTCCAGCAATTTATGCTGGAATTATTTTTTACTGTTGGTTCATGAGCCAGTAATTCATGTTAAGTTCTCCCTGCCGTGTGAGAGAGTTGGTTACTTTGAAATTGTACTTCGATGTGCTTACAGTCCTCCGCGTGGTGCAGCCACGGCACAAATGCCTCAATTAGGAGCTTGAGAGCAATAGAATATGTTTTCAGGCTCCCTCTCAGTACAGTTATGCTTTCCTAGTGAGAACTGATTCACTGAATGAGAAAGCCAGATTTTCATGTCAAATTATGTCTAAGCCGAGGGATAATTCAAGTCTATTCTCTCATTTCAATTTCGTAATCGATCAAATTATTGTACCATGAAGAGAATGCTAATTTGTTTAACAAATACTCCCTGAAAGTTGTCCAACGGTTTACGAAACTATAGAATTCGTGTTTCTATGAGTCTCATATTCAGTTCTCTCTTTATTTTAAGTGTTAATATGCTTACACAACTGACATTTATTTTTCGTGCAGAAAACGCGTCAACAGGCGAACTGAAGATCGTCCGCATGTCCCAGTGCTCAGCCCCCTGCACCGGCGGCACCGAAGTCTGGATGCTCGTGGAAAAAGTCAAGAAAAGTGAGTTATTTTATTGACTAGTGTGCATGTTTGGACCCGTTGTTGAAAATTGCTCCTTCGACAAGGTCTTCAGCTACATTGTAAACTAGCGGAAGGTAATGGTTTAGAATTTTTCGAGACTTGAAGCCAGGCATAGCATTCACAAAAATATTCTCGCTTCCCGAAAACTATTTAACCTTTCACAAACAATCCGTCGAAGTGAACAACTTAGAATTATTACGTTATGAAAACTGCTTGAATTTTTTCAGGTCCTCAGCAAAAACATCTTTGAACCATAATTACCAAAACATTTTGTATGAATGGGAAGCGCTCTCTTTAATGAGCTCAACAATATTAAACTGTACGGATTGTTATGTTAGGCTTGGATGATAGTTACAAAGCGCTTCCATTATCGAGCGAGATAATCAGTTGAAATGTGTTTTTCGAAGCGTTCTAAGGAGCGCACTTGGGTGTTCAGACGTTCATTGTAGTGCACAAAATAAAATTTTGCTTTCCTAAAAATAATTTCTTTCATTCAACAAAATATTTTCTGTGATCGTTCTCGAGAAACATTTTGCAAAAGGAAAATGAACGTGGAGGCAATAAATATTATATCCACGCTATTGTAGTTATTTCACTTGGGTATATCTAATGCATTATTATTTGTATTTTGACGTATACAGTCATTCGAACCTCTATCGCTTATGTATCTTATACTGAATGACAAAAAATGAGCATCCCGAGCTGGAAACCGAAATAATTTAGTTCTAGATAGTTTTAGGTATTTTGCCTTCCATCAGATTCTCTATTTTGTTATATTCACTTATTTCTCACATTCTATTACGAAGATCATGTCTGCTACGCCGAGCAGGAAACCAGCCCTTGACTTGCACTAAATTTCTCAACTCACCTTTGCTGCGTCAGATGTCATGATATACGCTCACTTCATTAACCTCAAATCCATGACATTCATGAACTGTTCCCTTTACTTATTATTTTCACTCCAGCAAACATCAAAATCAAGTTCTTCGAGTGCGACGCTGATGGCAACGAGGTGTGGTCTGCGTACGGCGAGTTCAGCGAGGCAGACGTGCACCACCAGTACGCCATCATTTTCAGGTGAGAACTGCTCCATTTTCACTAGTATTATTCCTTTTACTATATTATCAGCGACTTCATTTCGTCAAAAATGGAAATAAATCTCATGCGAAATAATGGAGTGACTTATAAAATAAATATATAACTTGGACGTATTATTATTTAGTATAATCTATTATTACTATAACATTTTTCTGGTGGCCTTATTTGGTGCCCTTTCCCGTATTATTTACGTTCCCTATATTATCTGGTAAACTGATTTATCAATGTTCGGGAATGCTTCCCTCGTGATTAAAATTTTTTCAGTCCTACATGATACAATATTTCTAAGATATTCAGGATTTTCCCTCTGAAGTTGTTGAAGTAGATTGAATCTTGAAAGAGTATATTGAAATTCCTGTTTTCCCGGCATCCCTTGTCGGATAAATTTAGCATTATAAATTATTCGACTTAAGCATAAAATAAATACAGAATATTAAGTGTACAAAATTCAATTATATCCTTCGCATAAAAATTGTGTAATTTAATTGGAGTACACTTATTCAGGTTTTATTATTCATTTTCTATTTATGAACTATTCATCACGCATATACTATCGAATTAATTCTTTACCGAGAGTGTTATTTATTCCATTTAAAGATGAAAAGAAAACTGTGCATCGCTTTTCTGACCATTCTGATGCCCGTTGTTCATTTTGATCAGAACTCCGCCCTACCGGTCGACGAACCTGCGCTCCCCAGTGCCAGTGAAGGTGCAACTCGAGCGCCCTAATGACAAAGACATCAGCGAGCCCAGAGACTTCACATACTACCCCGGCAGTGAGTCTCTTCCCTTCTCCCTCATGTGTCTCCTAAGTAGTGTTTCGAAAGTCTGTTCCAGCAGTGAGCCTCCTTCCTTTTCACTCCTCTGCCCTATACATACGTAGTGGTTTCCAAGTCTATCCCGGCAATAAGTCTTTTCCCTTCTAACCCTTGTGTTTCTTAAATTGTGATGTGTCCTAAGTAGTGGTGTTTCTTAATTAGTGGTGTTTCCCGAGTAGCTGTTTCTAAGTTTATTTTGGCTGTGAGTCTCTGCCTTCTACTTTTGGTGTTACTTCTAAGTAGTTGTAAGAAATTAGTAACGGATGCGTAAAGATTCTTTGCTTTTCCCGCACCGAAAACATAGAACAAAAGTTATAGAAGCTCTGGAAATCGAAAGAGTGTGAGAACTGTGCTTCATTATTCAAGCACAGTATATTTTCGCAGTTATTAATGTAGAGTGAATGTCAATGACGAGTCCATCAGAAATCTGGTGCGATTTGATTCTTTCGTGAATTTGTGATGTTGACCTATGATCCGTATAATATTATCTATAGTCTTGAAACGTTTTGGTTATGTTGAGCTTTAGTGAATTATTGAACTCTACTGCACAGCAATTGGTTGCGGCCAAGTATCCTCACAATGTCAGCTTGTCATATTTCTCCATTTCTTCTGACGCTTATTAATTCTATGAACCCAATATTATTTACTTTTCGAGATCTTTCCCATCATGAGCTTTAAATTTCTTAGTACGTCCTTCCATATTCCCTAATCTAAACCTAAATATTGTACGTTTTAAGCTAGTACCGTTTTATTAAGGCAGTGAGTATTCATACTCTCGAAAAAAGTTTGTTCGAACCCAAGTGTGGCCTTTGTACTCAGGGTATTCGTTTTGGGCCTAACGATGGGTATCCGATTCACGCTTTAGGTCTTTTCTTCTTAGTTCTAAAGCATATATTGGCAATGATAAATTTTCAATCGCCGTGTCGTAAACCGTTAGTGCCCGTGTTTCAAGGTGTAGCTCTCCTCCCTTTTCAATTCCATTCATTGACTTGCGATTTTTCGATGATTTCTTTTGCTAATCTTTGGCTTACTGTATTACTCACCTTTTTAAATCGAAGAATTACCTGACTAAAATTTGAATATCCCTTCCCTGTCACATAAAATCAAGTTGTCGTTGAGGTGTGATTAATATTCTGAGAAATTCTTCAGGATTTTCCTGGGAAATATATGTACTACTTGTCCATGTATACATCTAACTCGATTTCATTTTTTCTAATTATGTTTAAACTTCTGTACCTCTTATGCAGAAACTTTACTACTATAAATGTAATTCTAAACCGAGTTTGCTTTGCAGATCGCAAGCGGCAAAGTCCATTTATGGAGACAGCTCGACTTGAGGAGGACGAAGACTACCCTCAGGGCGGCGGGGGTCGCTCAAAGCGCATGTGCCCTGGAGGCCCCTTCAATGAGCCTCTAGATCTCAGATTCAGTGAGTTTTCCCCTACCCATGCGGGTAGCGATGATGTTTTTGCAAAGTGTGAATATCCTTCTTCTAAGTCTCTAGCACCCGGTCAGGGATATGAGTATTCTCCTAAGTCTCTGGCGACAGATCAGAGAAACCCTTCGGATAATCGTTGTAGGGTTCGAGCGAGTTCTGGAAGTGCTCTACCCAGTCAAACATGGGATTCGCAGTCTCAGCATTCAAATCTTTTCAGAACTGAGTTCGAAAAGCTTGTAGATATGAAAGAACATAGCAAAAAACAAACTGTTAGAAAATTATCTCCTAGTAGCTCATCGTCGATGTTTGCTCTTTCTAACCCTAGTTCTAACGAGGTCCAAAGAAACAGAAATCTCTCATGCGGAAGTGATATAGCTGGTTTTCTTACCCCTAACGAAGCATCCTATTCAAATATTCGTGGACAGTCTTGTTCACAAGAATCCCTTATTGAGTCCTTCACTAGGGCTTGCAATACAGACAACAATGAAGCTTCAACTTCGCATGTTAAAAGTGAGGGACATTTCTGCAGTACTTCAGGGGCTGAGCCAACTCAGACTTACACCTCGCATCCCGGGCCGTATTATTTATCTTCGCCTGTATTAGGATCTTCTCCTACGTCTCACTCGTCCTCGCCTTATTCATCTCCTTACCATAAGCCCGCTGTAGATTACGATTTCCGTTTACTGACTCCATATTCAAACAGTCCCTCGGTAAGTGTAACTGCTGCGCCGTCAAATGTCAGCCACCAACTAAACGCTTATGGCATTAGCACCTCCACAGCGTTCACAAGTGGAACCACTATTCAAGGCTCTCAGGAACGTTCCAGCTTCGACAACTTTCATCAGTCGGCATCTTTACCCAGCCTGTTGCAGGACTCGCAGAACGAGAAATCTGCTAATCCTCATGCAACGTACTCAATGTTACCGAACAAAAATGAGAGTCAGGACAACGCTCGCCCGATTTATGCGGAACTGCAACCTGTGCAGCGAGACGGTTTGAGGCCTCCGCTCGAACCCCTTCTTTTGCCCCATCGACTCGAAGCAAGCGGAAGCTGGGGTGTGAGAGCATCTCCACCACCGCAACCAGTTGAATCTCAGAAATGGGACCAAGAATCGTTAGAGTATAAGAGACGCAGCTCGGTCCCTAACATGAGTGGACCTTTCACTCCTCCTATGGTGACAGTGACTCCTCCTGTCGAGTCTTCCCCGTTTTCTTCTCTGCTGTGGAGCTCCGCCGATGATATCTTGGAATAACGATTCTCACAAATTTATCTTCTCATTATTATGTATATTTGTATATATTATAAGTTAAAAGCCAATGCTACTGATATTCCATGCGTATTTTAATTACTAATAAGTACAGTAAATAATGTGTCGCAGCTAAATCACATGAAAGGACCGTTTAGTTTTTAGTTTGAAAAATGCGAAATGATCGATGAAAATCATTTATTTGCGTTTTTATCTCCATGTTGATTCTCTTTATTTTAGTGTACGTTTAGCTAAAAGCTTTTTACATATTCGAAATTGTAAGTTCTTCTGAATGTCCGCTGTCTCTTTAATTGTTTTTAGAAAATTAATAACCCTCGGTATTCTCATGAGTTCTAGCGACAACGCCTGGTACGGTGACTGCGTTGACCTGTTGCTCCGCTGTCCAGACGTTGTGTTATGAACAAACTCGCACCTGTAAAAGAACGTAAGCAACAAAGAATCTAGCCCTGCGCCAATAAATAATTTTATTGACGTAAAAGCGAGCTCTTGAACTGAGAGTTTTATCCCTCTGATTAGAATGGTAATCTAAAACGCATTGTATAAATTTCCATATTATCTCGGGAACTGGTTTCCAAATATGAAACGTCATCACATTCAATGAATATTACATTCTCTCGTACAATTTTAGACATTATTCGCGGAAAATATTTCAACTTTCAGGGTGTCTGTATTTCATCTAGAAACGTTACCATAGGTTGTGTTAAACTGTAACTTGCCTTTGATTTAGCTTATACTCTTGGTTCCATATCTATCTTTCATTTGAATTGTCTGTTCCCATTGATGGCTCCAAAAGTGCCTTGGTAACATTAACACTAAATTGAAAATTTTGTACAACTAAACGAAGGCAGCTATTGATTACCTTTAACACTTACTTGGTCCATGACAGCGATGTTCGATTGTAGTCTTAATAGACGTATCTCGAGTTCCCTATACGTCATGCTTTGTTGAGTTTCAATTGTTAACGCCTCGTTTTTTTGCTCTTCCATTAAATGGTTTTAATTATTTGTAGCTATTTTTCAATAACCCTTCAAGTCGTTTACTGTTCACCAAGTGCCACACATCCCCTTCTGCTAGTTTTCATGTTGTAGTCGGAGACAACTGTCCTTCTCCTGGAGGCGCCACCGGGAAAGAAATTGGAAGTATTGGGATTATAAATGAAAACATTAGTTAATCACTTCGCGTCTTGATCTGCAATAAATGTACAGCTGGATATCATGTCTACAGGACATCACAGAGGATTAGCTTTGGATCGGCGAACAACCATTCATCTCTGACGAGGAACTGCGCTGGACTTTACGATACATTTTGAGCTTCACTTTGCACTATTAAGCTGAGACTGAGGATGCCCATAAAATTATCGAAGTGTCTTGCCAGTACGATGTGGATACGGTAAATTTTTTAAGAAATTTTAAGTGGTCTGAAAAAACTTGACTGGGATGATGCTAATCGTTTTAGTTCGAGTGAATCCTTCCTTTGCGATTCGTTGACATTGAAGTCGTCTTTTACATCTACTGTCGTTACCTTTTTCGGGAGTAAGAATTAGTGACGATAAGAGCCTAGGTGTGTTGGCAGGAGGCCGTATAATTAAATTCTAAGTAGAGAGATACTTACAGGAACCCTGGCCTGAGACTCGGAAAGACAAATAGAGGGCTACATGCATCGCATTACGTCAAATTAATCTAATTCGTGATAAATGTGAGTAAGATTTAATCTAGTACAGAGGGTTGAAAAATGAGAGATTAAAAAAGATTCATATTTCAGAGGCCCATATGGTGTGATGAATACATGTACCGTTGTTAAAATCACTTAAAATCATGAGTGCAAGGTAATCATCGGTTTGGTAACTTCAGTCAAAAACTTCTCTGATACTCACTTTTATCTACAACTGTTGACTTAAGAAAATCGAATTCCAATGCTTCATAATAAATAGCAAGCATGAAGCTCAGTCTCTCTGATGCTAAGCATTAGGGAATCAGTCAGCTTCTAACCAAGAATGCTCGAACAAAAAACGTGAACTGAAAATGTTCAAGTGACATGGTCCGATCGCTTCGATTGAAGAGAAAACTGAAATAGATAGAACGCTTATGAGGATAGTAAAACTTATGTACAACTAAACAAGTTAACTTATTTTCGATCACGGAAAGTGAGAAGTGAGTCCTTGAGCTCTAAAAGAAAGCGTTATTATTTATTATGTATGTATGTATGTATGTACGCAGTAATACATTCAGAATAATTTTTGTGAGTTAACCATTGCCCTGAAAAATTCTAAAAATTCTAGGAAATTTAACTCTATAATTTTTTCGTCATTCACGTCTTCCAGAAAAAAATGTGAACGGTTTATAGTAAGAATTCTAGAGTGCTGTTATTCTCCGCGATGAAGTTGTTAGTACTCTTTTTGACTATTATAAGGGCTCATATTTTTAAGGTAGTTTTGAGGAAAAAAATAAAAACTCAATCGAGCTCAAAACCATTACACGGGGTTTATCTCTAATTAAATAATAGCATCAAGCACACAATACTACTATTATTATTTCAGCACACTTCTGCATCCTCTGATAGTTCTGGCCAAATAAAATATATATTATAAGGATCATTACCTGTGAATAAATGGTCACTCCCAATTTGGCAGAAATGAATCAAAGTTAAGGGTAAAGCAGGAGTAAGACGTGAAAAACCTCCATATTTTAGGTCATAGTGACCCAGTCTCAGCGCGCGAGGAAACAAGTGAAATTTGTCGTCTTAAGTCGTTGCTTGTTGACTTTGTTGCTGCGGCTGTAGATGGACGTATTTCCACGCATGAAACATATGAAAATGTGAAACACTTCCACCTTCTTATTTTCCTTTCATCCAATTGAATAAAAAAGTAGCACATCAGTGCCCTTTTTTAGCATTATGTTGTATTGAAACCGATACCATTATTGCTCTTGTTTTTCATAATTGCCTCATTTCTTTTCGCACATCACCATCTTTTATGTGTATTTTTCTGCCTTTCACTGTAATAAAAAGCATCAGTGTGGATTTTTTCGACGTTCTGTTTATAGAACAGCTCTGAACAACAATTCGTTTTGAAGTATTACTCATCAAGCCATTTAGGGTGTACCATAACCGAAGCACAACTATAATATGGACTGCGCTGTCATGGGTGGTTGTACTATTTCTGCGTGTTGATTTTAAATTTGCCGCAACAAATTCATGTGTTTTTTTGCAGTGGAAAACCGGCAGTGCCCCACGGACAGGGACATAATGGACGTCATCATCGACATGTACAACCGCAATGGCAACGTCATCGAAGAAAGTGAGTCATCAGTGCTCTTACTGCGTATTGATAAAGAAAATTTATCCTTATCATTGTCATCATTATTGCTATCATAACTATTACGGTTGGCATTCACGGCATCGAAGAAAGGTAGTCATCAGCACATCTAATCCAAAAAAATGATAAAGTCACTCTTTATTTTTATCATTATGGCTGTTGATATAACATTCATCATGACCACATAAGTTAGTGCTCATTTGTTCTCGTGGGGCTTACAATTTCTTTTCTTGTGATATTTGCTAGCACTTTGCAGTTTTACTTTGTTAATATCAATTCAAAATTGTCGTGCCCTCCAGTAAAGTATAGGAATAAGAAGGAATTTTTTTTTATGAAGCGTTTTCCGAGAAATTCTGGTGCATGCTTGAATGAACAACCTACCTGTTTCTCTCTTCCTCAGTAGTTGCTGACCCTTCGGTATTAATAACGAACTTTCGAAAATATGTTTTAAAACTGAACCCATTGACACGAATAGACTTGAGTGAGGCTATGTAGAATAAAATTTCATCTTAAAATTGCTTAGGGATGAAAATTAAGGACGAACTATTTACTGTAAGATTGCATAATTGTACCGCGATGAATTATATTCTTTCTAGAAACTGACATTTCTGAATGACTTTGTTGAGTCGCAGATTGTTCCATGAACCATATTTTTAGTTATGTATAATACAATATTTTGATGTGATAAGAGCTGACATTGTTTGATTTTTTGTCAGGTTACAGCATTGATTTGCCTGCCCCTGGGCTCCACTCCGCTCAGCAGTCGCCGCAATACACTGTGAGTGGTCGCTTCTTGCACGTATTTCCTTCATCACCTCCTTTCCATAGGGAATGCTGTATGAAGGCTACTTGAACTCACTCAACCTATTACAATAACTCGCACACACTCATCGTTTACTTCTTGAATTAAATCCGCCTTATGAGGTTTTCAGAAAGTCTTCGTTAGCTCATATGTACTCAGACTGTTTTCTTTTCTATTCTACTAATTGGAACTTCCTCCTCCCGGTGCCCAGTTACGCCTGGAGGAGAGCTGGAGCAAGAGCAAGTATGTACCGTTAGAAATCTAATCATTTTAAGGCGTACATTTGCGTTATCCATCAGTGCTTGATGTCGGACTGATTCCAAGTCAAAACCAAGCTATTATTTCTACTTTCATTGTACCCTTATGTATGCTCTAGTAACTTGAATAATGCTATCCTGTCATTATCAGAACATGCCTTCTCTGTCATCAATGTTTTTAAAATGGCAGAAATAAATTGGGCTGTTAGACTAAAAGCCTGGACTTCACTTGTACTAAGCTCATATTTTTATCATCTACTTGACTCGTTTCGTTGAATTCAATTTCTTCTTTCTACTCGAAACTATTTCGATTTTTTCTATACTACCCGTTCATTATTTTCATGACTCTCATAATAATTTTACTTCAGGAAACATACACGGTTCTTCCTCCAACATTTCATTGCCGTATTGTTCAGTGGTATCGTGCGTTAACATCAACTAATCTTATTGAAGTATAGATGATGTAATAAATTCTAATACATTCGTAGTATTTGCGGAAACATTCTCAAATGGATATTGAATTGTATTGCCTTGAAATTTTCCATAGCTTTGTCATATTTTAATTTAGCAGTATTGATTCTTAGTATCATCACAGATATAACATTCAGAAATATCTACCCAGAATCCTCCAGTTGAAACGAGCTCTGGTATCGTCTTCACTTGAGCTCTAACAATGTCATAACGTCCAACGTAGTGGCCGCAAATTAGAAACGCAGTAAACCGCAGTTGCAAACTAAAGAGGCAGCCTAAATATTTTAATTTATAAATTTCATAGTCTGAGATACTAAATTTTTACAGGTTCCGTCTCCAAATCATCCTTGTGCGTCGCCAAACAGCAACAGCAATCAAAGCTTCTACAGCACCTCCAACGACGCCCAGTGCGTCGACAGTTCGCCCTACCTTCAGGTAACAGAAGCTTACATTCAATTTGCATTTCGCTATAGAGGATTGTTGGATTGTTATAATTGATTGTGTTTGTTGGTTTGTCAGTTTCAAAACATCTTTATTGGTGGTCGCAAAACATGTTGTCAAAGTTTGTTCATAGGTTAGCTCATGTATATAAAAAAGCTCGCTTATGAAAGAAAAAATATGATTTGGAATTACAAAATCTTGAGAAAGGCGTTAATAAGACGCTATAATATTACTCAAATCATCGCCACAGTGGAACAAAAGTTCAGAGTGAACAATGTTTTCTGAACGAGAATTCATCGTTTATTTTTAGCTGACAAGTTGCTAAAAGTTGCTCGTTGGTTGCCAGGTTGGAAGTGAGGGCCAGCAGACGATGTTGGGAAGCGGTGGGGTTGTAGTGACCCATTCCCGGGACGCCCTCTCTCCCCATCTGTCCTCGTCCCCACACTATCAGGTGCCCTCACCCACCCAGGTGACCAAGTCGTTACAATTTGAACTACTAAATACACTTTATTTCATTCAATCCACCGTGGGTATCGTTTTTCTACTCGTCTTATTCCCCGAGGTTGAAATTAAATAAATTTGTTACCAATTTGATCTATTTCAAAAATAATTTTTCTGATGTTATAAGATAAATTAAACGGTTACCGAACTGTTCGCATGAAAATATTAAGTCCTCATTTCAGGCTCGAAGAAGTAGAGCTTGCTTTCTTCGTTCGTGTGATTACTTCTCTTTATCTGTTTCTTCTAAGTTGAGATAATACCATTAATTATTTTAATTTACCACAGATTCCTTCTCCCAAATACCAAGTACCCTCTCCTCAGCAAGTGGTACACCATCAAGCCGCATCTCCAGGGTACCAAGTGCAACAGTCCCCGCAGTACCAGTTGGGCGGTCACTATACGGACCAGATGGTGCCTCTGTCTCCCAACCAGATCTCAGGAGACGCTCTCATCTCCACCACCAACACGAACAACCATCAGTTGCAACAACAGCACCACCAACAGCTTCAGCAGCAGCAACACCAACACCAGCAGCAACAACAGCAGCAACAGCAACAACAGCTCCAGCAACACCAGCAGCAGCCTCAGCAACATGTGATCCCTCACATCCAATACCAAGCTGAAGTGGCCATGCCCATACAGCAGCAAACCTCGCTCAGCACGCTCCAGCTGCCGCAAAATGTTGTAAGTGTCCTTTTTTGCCATCGCGCCTGTTATTTCACTTTTCATGCAATTTATATGTATTGTATACATTTTTTCTTAAATCTGGTTGAATTACACGTATTGCATAGTAGAGGAGTATTTTTTCACTAACTTTCTTCTCTCGTGAAAAGATGCGCTTCATTACTCTTGAAAACTTCGAATGATGCAGTAATTATATCATGAGGGTTTACTTTCTTAAATCATTTTAATACTTTTAGCCATGGCATGTACATATGTGTACACATAAAGGGATTGTTTCAAGAAAGTACTTTTGATCGATAAACAGTGACTCGAGAATCGGCCTCGATAATACTTATACACGTAACTCAGTAGAATAGTAACTATCCAGTTTTACGAGCTTTGTTATTTCATTTAACGCAGGTATCGTCTCTCAATACGCCTGCGATCACCACGCAGACATCCGTCGACTCTACGGTAAGAGCTGCTCCTTTTGTATAGAAAATAACTCTTGATATTTTCGAATTCATCACTGAAAAACGATTATATTAGTCTAGGATTAGCCTACGAGTGTTTGCTTATGTAGTAGGTAAAAATAGATAAAGTATGTTGTCAAAGCGGTCAATGATGAATGCGGTTTTCACAATTCATTTTGTGATTCATCTTCAGCAGATGAGAGAATCCAACGAGTGGGACTTCAGCAACTTGGTGCAAGATTCGCCCGCTGCAGGGCTCGATGATTTGGACTTTGCAGACTCGATTTCACTCGATACAATCAACCCAGATCTCTTCCCAGGCTCTAATCTTCGCACTGACAGTGCTGTCATCAAAGGTCAGAACTGAGTGATGAAATTTTTTCACATATTCATGGCATTCCGTATCCATTTTAGTATAGTGTGTACCTGTTATTCAGTTGCTTTACATAACTTGTAATTACTCTGAATTCTTATAGCAAATATAATTATTATAGTTCCCCCGCATGAAAACTCCATATTACAGGAAAGTCATCGAAGAAAAACACGAGTATGGCTTCGCTCACCAAATCGATGGCAGGCATTTCTCTGAAAGGCGACTCCTCCGTAGCTGAGAAGAAAAGGAACTCGTCTCTCGGGCTCAAGACCTCACGCTCAGGTGAGGTCGATACATTGGTCGCTGAAATGGTTGCACTCAGGCAAGGTGCCGTGGAATGATCGAGTCAGCCAATGTCGCCTTTTGACTCCACTCTAAAAATAAGTAAAAGAAAAAGCAAATAGGGGCACACTGAAAATTTTTTCTTCATGCAGTGGGCTGGAAAAGAAATAGAAACAGTGTATCAAAATTCTGCATTACATAGACTTGAATGAGGTGGATGGTCCTGAAATTATATGTAAAATTTTTGTTCCCTTTACAGTCATGAGCTTTTTTACGTATATATACATTACGATGCTAATCATTGTTCAGGTAGGCTTCGTTGTTCGCCTTTTTTTGGGTATGCCTTTGTACCAGTGAAAGGACTTTTTTTTCAACAGTAAATTAATTTTTACTCTGATGTTGATATTTGTGGATAGTTGTGGCGTACATGGCTGAGGAAGATTAAGAAATATTCGGTCCCAATGTAAAATTTTGAGAATTCATTTAATGTTTTTTTCAGTATCACTTAGCATAAGTACGTATGTACAGTATATGCAAAAGATTTAAATGAAGTTCCTTTCGAGTAAACCGTAGTACTTTTTGTCTGTATTTTCTTTCCGTTCTAGAAAACAAAACAAAATTTTGATGAGTCATTTTACTCGACACTACTGTAACTAGTGAGGACCCAAAAAAAGTAACGGGAAATATTCTTTCTACGCCATACGGAGAGCAAACTCCCTACTCCTGTTTCTTCACTTTTCACGTACATCCATCAAGCAATTTCACGTGTATATCTGAAATTATACATTTACATGGCGGATATTTGTGCGTTGATAGTTAGAGTTTAAAAACTTCAGGTGAAACTTATTGATCATTCGTTTTAAGAATTCTAAACTATGGGAATCTTAGAGTTGGTCTTTCAAAATAAATTTTTTAGCCTTGATGATAGAATCCGGGAATTCCGAAACGTTTGTTAATAAAAACGTTCCCTTTCACATTAGTTGTCCTCTCCATTTGACGGTAAAAGCGCACATTTTTCGCAGACCTGGTGTCGGGCTCTGTGGACGTTGCTTTCCGGGTGGCCGTGAGCGCCGCCGAGAGCCTCCAGGCGTACGCCGCGACCGGTGACCTGTGCAGGCTGCTGGCCACACACCGCTACCTGCTCGCCGTCCAGAACTGGCAGGGCGACAAGTATGTTGTCAGGTCGTCAAATTCTTAAACACAATAGGGAATGTCTACTGATGGAGGTCATTTCTTGATGCCTTGTCCCTAACAAACTCGTGCGTCTCTGGCCAGAAAGAAAGACGTGAAAAACGTTATTGAAATGAACATTTATTCCCTGTACATGGCAAGTGAAGTTGTTATGTTTGAGTACCTGTTAAACTAACTTCTGAAATTGATTACCATTGATGCATAGTTTACATTTCTATTGACAGTTGTCGGTGATAATAACGAATAAGGATAATGGTTACCAGAAGCATTGGCAATAGATGATCTATTGATTCTACAGTTCTCTTAAATTTTCCAACTGGAATAGCTTACGCATGGAGTATAAAAATGACATGGAACTAATTTATTTTCAGTTTAGATTTTTAGTACCCCATTACTTTGGTCGTACCATGTACGGAATTACATTTACTTCTGCAATGGCAGGATATTTTTCTATCAAATTTTATTTCTAACGCAAATGACCTACTAACAACTATAGCCTCAAAAAACAGCAAAACTTATTGAGAAACATATTTTACGATTGAATAGAAAAACGCAAGATACGGTACAATTGAGATAACGAATTTTATGTAGTTTCATTGTTTCGTTGCGCTTGGTCGTCCCAAGACTTGTCCAACGAACATTTGATCTCTTTCGGAGAGCCTCTGGTGTAAACTTAGCGCTTCCTGACAGCGTATCGAGTCATCAGTGTTAACGTCTGTGAGCTTACTCCTCGTGATTCATTGTCCTCCGAGACATAGTATAAGTTTTGCTTCGTTACGACAAGTAGGTTATACAATTCTTCTGCTGGTCGGATCATTTACAATGCCCCGAAATAAAACAATCAATTTCTCTCTCTTCAGTGTTGAAACTTTATGCAAGATGATACCGTCGTTTCGAGATTGTTAGAATGAAAAGTATACATTCTATTACTTTTAGAATTTTAAGTTTTTCAAGATGATCCCGTCGTTTTACAAAGGATACTGTGCCATACGTTGTTCATAATACTGACTTCCAACTTTGGCAGCGCTCTGCATACGGCCGTCAGTAACAAGAACTCGGAGGCCTTCAACAAGATCCTGAAGGCGGCCGCCAACCTCCGACCGTGCGACATGCTCAACATGCAGAACTTCGCTGGCGAGGTCCGGTGCCCTTCTGAAACAATGATCTAGCCCTCAGAGCTTATTAGGAACTCGTTCATTTTGGTCTTATGTAACTCTTATTTAGATGTAATGTTGAGAAAAAATGCTTGAATAAATATGCCTTTAGCGTTTTTTTTTCATCTTATCTTCACATAAGTTGACTGCGTGTTTACTGTCATTATCTTTACGGGAGTAAGTGCTTATTATTATCTTTAAGCCAAGTGGGTGTTTCTCATTGTCATCTTCCGCCACCAGACGCCCCTTCACCTGGCGGTGCGTGGGGGAGACCTGTCCATGACTGCTCGTCTCGTGTCAGCGGCGGGGGCCGACGTCAGCATCCCCGACAGCGGGGGCAACACTCCAGTGCACCTCGCAGCCGCCCTCCCCCACCTCCCTGACATCATGGCTGCCCTCCTCACCCAGCCCAGCAATGGAGTCAGGTCAACGCTCGAGACAGCTCTCCAGGCCTACAATTATCGAGGTTCGTCAAGGCTTTCCCGCTAGACGTCAAGTCCATTTGAGAGCACGATTTGATTTACTGTAGTTTGTTTGTACTCGTTTCGTTCTTTTTGTATCGGGTACTTTTTTAGCAATGCCTTCATTAAATATATGTGGCCGTGTGAGTGAAGGAGACTATTTGCGTGCTAACATGATGAATTGATGAGTTTTTTAAGTCGCCCAGTAAGGAGAATTCCCCCCAATGCCCGTGGTGGTCATTGCGTAGAACCCAAGGAAGCCTAATGCGTGTATCATAATGCAATTGAAAGGGGTTAGAGTCGCGTGTTATTAGAGATCCTCTATGCTAATGAATCCCTCGCGGAAACGGCTATCTGTCTGAGTTTTCGGGGGATAATGTATGTATACATAGCACTAACTTTTTTGTGAATAGCATGCCTTGTGTATCCGCACAAAGACTTGAAAGCTTCTGAAACGTGGTGATGAAACTCTAAAGAGAATAAATTTAGATAATTTGAAAAGTATCGAGACCATTCATTTTTCTAAACTCCTAGCGATTTTCAAAGGGAAAAAAATATTTTAATTCATTTAGCTGACCGGTATCTTCTTTCAAAATGGTATTTCAAACTGTGTTATGGTACTTTCATTCTGTTGTAGTGTTGTTTTTAATACTTGTTTGAAGCAGTCCCTCTTACGAAGAACATTACTTCTAACTCACCGAACTGGTCAAACTCAATTTCGACTTGCATAAGACTTGAAAAGAATCACAGGGATCGACCCGAGTCCTTGTAATCAGTAATAATTTGCTGTAACTTTTCTCCTCTTAGGAGAGACAGCTCTGCATGTTGCGGTGATCAGAGGCAACCTGTGCGGAGTGCAGCAGCTGGTGGCAGCGGGGGCCGGGGTGCACCAGTGCGAACGCCGCCGGGGTGCCAACTCTCTCCATCTCGCTGCCCAGCATCGCCAACACGACATCGCTAAATACTTCATTCAAAACGTGAGTAAACTCCCAAATATTTACTTATGGACCGTTAGTAAACATCCAAGAGCGTGTGAATGGTGTATGTTGAGGGTGACGCAAAAACCTGGTCGAAAGTATATAACGTATTTCATGTATCCGTATTTGAAAAATATAGCGAAGACAACTGAAAGTGATGTATGGCTAATTTTTATTCCGTGGCATAAATACCTCAAATAATTTGTAAGCTTTCGATCAGTTCTTTAGTGCCAGTTTTTGTATATACAGGGTGGGTCATTACGGCAATTAGTGGGCCGCAACAAGTTTCTACGGTCATTAGTTATGTAGTTGTAAGCATTAAAAAAAAGACACTTTTTGTGGCCCACCCTGTATGTAACATTACGCTTGAAATGTTATCCAGAACGTCAGTCAATTTCTGAGGAATGTATACAGTGCATTTAAAACTGTGCATGAAATTCCATTGGAAAGACGGTGAACTCATAAACTATTTTTCTGATATCTAGAATACGGTGCGCAAATCATTATGGTATGATGAACATTTGTCACATTCCAAGAGAATGAATATACGTACAGAATAATAGTACCTATAATACAGTAGACAATATTTCACTCAATAGGGTCGTTAACTTTCTGGAGATGTGTACGGTGTCGAAAAGTGAACCTTGATTCGGGAAAAGTGTCTCTTTAATGTTATGATGTCTGTGTATTTTTGATGTAAATCGATGATTTTGCCATTGATCTAAAGCTCAAAGTTTTTTATCAGAATGTATGGGGTTATGACGTATGTCTTCTGTCCCAGCTTGATTTTTTGGTTGGTCTCAATTCCAAGAGCAACATTAAAAAATTGTTTTCTTGTGTTTTCAAAAACGTCGTGCTGCCAATGCAACACCGTTTTCCGTTAATTTCTAATTTGCTATATGCCGAAGATAAACATGAGTTTTTCCTTGGTAGCTGAGGGAATAATTCATCAACGGTGAATTAAAGTTATTCGACAATGCATAAAGATAATGGAAACTGAAAAATTCATTGAGTGAGTAGCGTAATTTACGTGCGTTTCGTCTGCTGAACATCGGCTTAAAGCCTCACGGAGGTAATATTACAATGGCTGCTGAGTTGAAAGAGAATGACATTAAAAATTCCATTTGCCTGCATCAATTCAATTCACTGAAACACAAATTTCCCCACTGTTTAATTCAACCGTAAAAATTTCGTCAGAACAGGACAGAATATTCTAAGATATGCTATATATGAAAAGGTTCACACGTTTCTCCTTTTAACCTCACTTTGAATGAATGTTCTGATAGTTACCTTTCATAAACGTAACTTTTTCCGCCTGCTTATTGCTTTGTCACGACCGCGCACACGTGCTCCTTGCAGACTGCGATCACTGTGAACTCGCGCCTCTTCGACGGCAACACAGCGCTTCACGTCGCCGCCCAGGAACAGGACCCCCTCATGTGCAAACTGCTCGTCGATGCCGGGGTGAGAACCTAAATTATTTGGCTATCATTCATGTTTATTTTCCCATGAATGCGGGAATATTACTGACTCAAATCGTGATAGTTCCAAGTTTAACGTTTTTTGTGTTGAATTTTCTGAATGTTGCATTGTGTTTTCAACACCACTTCTGGTTTTTTCTTCAGCAATTTGCCTTGAAAATGTTTGACTGGATTGAATACGATAGACATTCTTCTATGAGGATATATAAAACTTCTACTCATCGCTCTTATAGTTACCAGATCAACTTTTCTAATTTTCTGAAATTACTTAAATTCTAACACTTATTGACCGTCATGTGGTCTAATTGAATATTTTCATAGTCAGAAGCATTTACTCGATTCTGAATTTTTCTCTTTCATAATTGTTAATATTTTGATTCTATCTCCAGGCTGACCCTGCTGCGAAGAATGACCTCAAAATTCGACGACGGAACGGACCGGAGGAACCCAACGACTCCAGCGACGTGGCCAAAGCCGATCTCGAAGACGGCAACGATGATGACGAAGATGAGGAAGACGAAGACGAAGAGCTGAATTGTTACACTCCTGCAGACTACGCTGGCGGCAACCAGGAGGTATGTGGAATTTATATACTTGCGTTTAATTTGTATCATATTATTGCCTAACTTTAATTCGTAGTGCTTGATTCCAGAGGTGGTGCAGATATCTGCATCTGCGCCTCTTAATGCGGATGTCTTAAATAATGCATTATTAAAGTGCAAAGGTCTTATTTTCTTTTCTTTCGTAGATAATTGAGAACCAATTAATTAAATTTTTTTTTCATTAGTACTTTTTGTGGTGCTTGTATGAAGCATAAATAAAGTTGAAAACTGAAATATACTTGTGCAAGGGACAGACTAGGTGCAACAAGAGTGAACATGCCATGCTCTTATTTTAACTATTTTCTTTCATTATCTATGGCTGAAACTTATTTTTCATTGCTCAATATAAAAAGACAGGATATCATCATTCGTGGATATTGAAATTCAAAATCCACATCCGCGGATGTTGAAAACTTCACATCCGGACCATCTGTACTTGATCCGTGCCGAAACCTAGTTGAGTAACAGTAACAGTAGAGATGAAAGAGAGAAATTAAATTGGTAATGTACATCAATTTTTATGCTGAATGTTCAATGGCATAGAAAATAGCATGCATATAAAATATAAGAAGTTTGGAATTATCTTAATATGTCTCCACTTAGAACGTTTGTAGGTGTCATGTATGCTTGACCCCTCATTTGACATAATTGGTACTCCTGTTATTGCTAAACAAGTGTCGTTTGGGCGAGTTTGCAAGAAGTTGCCTTTGTATGTGCACAGCCCCATTTCTTAATCGTAATTTGAAAGTCTTAAAGCTCTTACAGCTTCCGTTAGAAAGACTGGAGTGTGCGCTTCAAGCCCTAGGAGGTGAACTTTCATGTTCTGTTTTTGGGTGGGTCTGATGCGCGTGGTCGAGCTTGGCTGTGATGTTTTTCAGGCTCTCGGCATTGAATTTATTTTTTCAAGTTGTAAAGCTGAAATTATTTCACTTTTCTATCTCATGGCTTGAAAACAGGTTGATCGAAACGCTGGCTGTAATTTGGTCCAATGAAAGAAATTATTGTAGAATACATGCCATTAGCCGACGTACCTTCAACACGTTGGACAAGTTGGATGACGTTGTGTCTGATGCAACGTCTTTGCGAAAATTCAATTGCCTCTTGACCGACGAATCTTCTCAAATTTACTATCAAAGTTTTGCTTCCCTACACGGATACGAAATTACAATATTTTACTTGTTTTACAAGTCGTTTAGTTAACATAACTAATTGATCAGCAAAAGTTCATTCCACATCATGCTTTTACTGAAGAATTAGTAACCCGTCATTGTACTCAGAATTAGTTTTCCTTATTCTCTGGCTGTGTCCTCGATTCAAGTTGAAAATATTCAAATGGATAATTTTTGTTTTTATTACTCTTTAAGTCAGCGGTTCCTAAACGCTAAAGGCTTGTTGCCCAACTTATCATGCTCTCTTTGACAATGTATTGTCAAGATACATCTTTCTTCTTTTCTGATACATTCTGTACGTTAGTTTATTAGTTTATTTGTTCGGCTCAACCTTATTACCCAAATATGATAAGCCTAATTTACAACTTTAACGAGCACTTACTGAAACTATATTAACACTAATCCTATTACTAGGTACGTGCAGCAATATTTATGTCAGCAATATTTTATGTCTGCCGTAAGTGAATGTTGCTGTGTTTCACCCTCTGAAATGACCAAATTTTACGCTTAAATGTGTAACACACTTTGTGATTTTAACTCATGGTTCAACAGTAAACAATTTCTGAATAGTCCAAACTCAACAATAGTGAGAACGTGAAACATATCATCAATCAGAAATATATGACCGAAAAAATCAAATTTATTTATTTGCTTTAAATTGTTCATGTTATTCTACAGATTCTTGAGATCCTGAAGGGAAAATATGAGTCGGCGGAACCTACAACCAGCCAAGGCATCGCACCAAGCACCCACAGCAGCAACAGCTATTGCGACTCTGGCATTGACGTCTCCCTGTCTGACCTGAGCTCCAGTGCTGTCGTCTGAAAAAACACAAACGGCGTCCATTAACTGTACATAATGTTATCGATGTAACTGTTGTGCATAGCATTTTTGCAATCAAATAAGTTATTTTTAGTGCCCGAAATGGGGAGTACTTCACTAACTTGTCACAAGAATTGATTGTTTGATTTTCGTTTCCGTTAAGCTCGGGTCTATATTTCATTTTAAATCGTTAGTATACATTTTTTAGCATCACGCTGATGTAGAGGTATGGCTCTAAGGTTAATAAGCGTGTCAATGAGTGTCATGGAAGCCACTTTCCAGGCTAACTGAAGTTCAGAAAGCGAGATGAATTAAATCCGTAAGAATCATGACAATCGACCATTCGGATCTCATTTTTGGTCACGATTGAAAAGCAAACTAGTTCAAAAATATATAAATTGTTCTTCGCCCTTCGACTGGAACATGAAAATGTTAGGTTCTATTTTAAGAAGCTTGAATTTACTCCATTTAAGGACGACGAAGCGCTGCTGAAGAATATTACGGTATAGAGTTATGTGTTGTTTTTCCTATATTTTTCGTTAAGCGACCTTGATGTATGTTCATTACGATTTTATCTGAACTAGCGATAAGAAAAGTAAATATTAAATAAGTGATAGGCTTTGTTCGAATGTCTGATGTTTTATGTGCGTACGTAAAATTTGCATATTTTTGCTGCCTAATGCATCGCCCGTACCAAATTGAACAGGTCATCTTACTTTGATAGGGCAACAGCAAACTCTGAACTACATGGGGGAAATTCGAAGTCACTCCAGAAAATCTAAAAGTCGAATATGATGAGACAAGTATCCTCCATGGAAGAGAGACACCATTACAAAACGTCAATTATTTAATACGTGATGAAAAACAGTAACATTGTACACCCCAGATCTCTCCTCTTCGTCACTTTTGAGATGCAAAGATCAGTCGGATTAGCCATACATTTGGTGCACGGTCTTACGCATATCTTAGCCCCGTGGGTCAGAGCTCCACCAGGGGATTTGAGCGACAGGGCCCTGCTGTTCTCTCTGGTTTATTCCTACAACAGAATATAGAGTTTGTGCATGTTATATGATTAAACAAGAAGTGTATTGAAGGAGGAGTTTGTTCCTGCACACAAATTTATTTTCAATCTTTGTTGTTTTCGCGTTGTACCCGAGTCCGGATGAGCTGGGTGCCGAGTTAAGCACTATGGTCACCCTACAGCTGGGTGCCGACTTAAGCACTATGGTCACCCTACAGCTGGGTACCGAGTTAAGCACTATGGTCACCCTACAGCTGGGTACCGAGTAGAGCACTATGGTCACTCTCTGGCTGGGTGCCGAGTTAGGCATTTCAATTGCGTGCTCCAGCGGGGTACGAAGTTCAATATCGTAACTTAAACTTAACCTAGTACTATTCACCTTGGTTGGTTTCAAACCATATCATCTACCTTTCTTCTATTACCTTTCTAGCCAATAAACGAACGTTAAAAAATTCGCTTTTGAATTTAAACTGCTGATGTAAAAATTGCATATTTTGTAACCTAAGTTATGTTCGATCTCTTTGTGTTCGTTGTCTCTATATCCTTAAAACAATTGCATTAATAAATGCTAGTGTAACGCAGATCAGTAAATTGAAGCGCACTCCAACCTACTCTTTTTACCGTTAATTTTAGTTTTTTCAGAAATTGCTTTTAGGTAGATCATTAGATTGAGTTTATCCAATTCTTCATTTTTTGCTTAAAACAACAGCTAATATTAGGTCATGAGCAACACGGACGCTCGTTTCTTTTTCAATGTGTGACTTGCGCGTCTAATGCTGAAGCATTGGACCTAAATTTGACCTCTCACGCTCTTGTACTCTTCGGAACAGAAATGTCAGTTCGTGTTGACTTGTTGGCCACGCCTGGGGATTCCGTCGCACAAGTTCCTGTGTTACCACCACCTCATGTCAACGTTCTTAATAGCATCTCTGGTTTTCGCTTTAGATTGAAAACAAAATCCTGCAGTATTGCAGAAGCTTATGAATACTGTGTTTAAAGGGCAATCTTTTGTACCAATTCTCATTATCAAAATTATTTTTAATGAACCATAGTTCTTCATTATGAATACCTGCACCTGGAAAATACACGTTCTCTTATCACCTCTACTGTTCGAGCTCATCTAGAGCGCTGATTTGCCTTTACGCATAAACTTATTTTCATGGTTACAACGTAGTTAAAATGTTATTTTGATAAGAAATATAAAATTTCAATAACATAAGAGCTTCATATCCTATGTGATTTCGCTACAGATCTTCGTGGCTGGTCCACACACACAAGTGACTTTGAGCGATGAATGGAAATCGTCGTTGGAGTCGATTGGTTTTCTTCAGGGCTCATTCAAGGATAATTATCAATTAATTTCGCTGTAACATCGAAACAGATTAATGTTTCAGAAGGAATTGAGGGTATTATTTGGACGTCTCACAAAGAGTATTAGTTGGTTTATTTCTTTAATTTCGTGGTTTTGACAGCCGTAGGGTCAATTTCATTATCAGATAGACATTTTATGTCCTTTCTCACTCAATTAAGGGCTTGCTGGGGGATGCCTCCTTCGATTGTAATCGTGCCGGCCAAAAGTGTGACGCTCAGCTGTCTTCGCAGCAGCTCGCTGCCTCACTATGCCTGATGATGGTTGTTCAAGTTATGTTGAATTTGCTTCAGTCCCTGACGACTGCTGGCACCGATCCTGACGATGTAGTGAGCACTGTACTGTTTTCTAATGCGCTTTGACTGGCCTGAACGCTTCTCATGCCTCATCAGTTGACACACTCGGCGTGTGCAGCATCACACCAGCGAGAAGGGTTCGTGCTTTTGTGCGCTTAATACTCCGGGTCGCGTTATGTATCTTTTGGAGATACTTTTCCGTAAACCACACTAGCATCTTTAGACGTCCGCAGCTGAGATATTATTTTAACGCTCTTTTAAGGCAATATAGCCTTTCCCGACTCTACTCGCTTGAAGATGGTTAATATCATGTAGACACTACGCTGCTACTACCACCTCATAAAGTCGATCATACGTGTGTGTACCTCGCTTATGTTTTTCATTAATTTCGAGCTTGAATTTTACGAAAATTATCTTTTACTTCTCGGCACTCTCCTTTTCACTCACTTTCCTACTACCGATTGCTGAGACAAAGAAATTTGACAAAATAACTGTCTTAGGCTCATTTTCTTCATTTACATTTTATCATGGAGCCACAGTAGGAAATAATTGTTACTGGAGCTAATTTATTCGAAATAATTGTTTTTTTACATAGATGGTGTAATATGTACATTGTTCCGCAATATTCTCTGCGACCAATATTTTGAAGAACTGCATTGGACAAACATGATAACACTGTTGGAGGTCACTACGTTTCAACGTGAATTTAGTTAGTTACTCTAATAATTAAAAGAATTAAATAGCTTCTCACGAAGTACCTCAACATCATTTCAACTGACTTGAACTCGAACTTGATAGGAGGTTCGATATCCGTTGAGGCCCTTATTACGGCCTTTAAAATCCTGATAGTCATGTAACATTATACAAACAAGTTTGATACTCTTTACCCGTTGGTTGTAAACCAGCCTCGTCAGGAATATCAGAGTATTACCTCGCGTCATATCGTGTAATCTTCGGCCAAGAGAGCATGCCACTGGATAAGTTAGTTCGTTAAAGAAAAAATACTCTCATGGTTCGGAAGTCAACATAAAATTCGCAAGTCTACCAAACACTATCACTACCTTTTATTCTATGTTATTTTCAAGTATTCCTTCATGCATCCGCCACCGTCAAATTGCATTCTTCATCCAGTTCTGCAAGATCGCTTACACCCAAATTACCTTTATCTTCTCTGACACACCACTGAGCTTCTCCATATTGCTTATCACGTTCATCTGTTTATATTTCTCCCTCAAATTCGTACCAGCTACATTCAAAAATAAAATATTCAATCGTTTCTTCTCCTCCACTCCTGCACTACATACGCGTCTTAGTCGGTGCATTTTACCTCCATGTGTGCCTGTTCACCAGTAAAGTTTTATGCCTGGCTCCAAACAGCAGTTGACTTCAATTACTTTCATCATGAAATACCTGAGTCTTTGACACCTTTTTTAGGTATACCGGGCTAAAGATATTTTTCATTTGTGCTATTTTTCCATTTGTTCAGTCCCTACTTGGTACTGTGAGGGGTGCAACGAGGACGCAGTTTCAGTGGTAAAGACAGCGAAGCTCGTGAAGATCAAATGCATGCGGTACATAGCAGGATAAGGGAAGAACTGTTGAAGCACTCTGAGGGAAAGAGGAAGGAAATTGATCTGTAATTAGAAGTCATCCGAGAGGTTTTGAAGTCTGTCAAAGAGCCTGCGTACTAGAGCACCGTGAGTGACAGTGCTGAGAGGAACATGAAGGAGTTAAAGCTCAGAGACGGGAAGAAGCTCAACATCGTTTTCTTCATCGTGTGGGAAAAGCAACTTGACGGTTAGAGAGGAAGCCACCAGGAAAGACCGAGAAAGCCTTGAGACGATAGAAGAAGTACTAAGGACAAATGTAAGCTTTAGAAGCATCACTAGGTTGGGGGGAGCAAGCACAGGAAGAACTACCTATAAAAACAATCGTAGGCAATGCAATTGAACACAGAGCTATCTTTAAAACTACCAAAAACCTACGTGAAGTTGGTGATTTAAAAAAAATCCCCATTTCAAGAGATATGACCACTTTAGGACGAGAAACCTGATACATCGTGAAGGGAAGAACAGCAGGAGGTCTGAACACGGTAGGAGGGGAGCAAAGAGTAAAAGTAACCAGAACGAAACGGAAAATCAGATAAATAATACAAGTGTTGAAAGGCTTCTACCAAAATTGAGATTCGTTTTTAAATAAGAGGCCGGAGTTAGAAGCATATATGGGTGTGTATTCACCTGATATAATTTATATCTCTGAATTTTCATCAAAGTATACAAGCACACCAGTTCAAGAAGTTGAATTACAGATTGAAGACAACTACATGTTCTCAAACTTGGGGAGTCGCAGGAGTGGTCTTAATCTACACACGCAGAGTACTTCAGGTATGCCCAAGAGCAGCGGACGATTTGTGGTATTCGAAGGACAGAGGTTGGTGCGAGGTGGGACTGAACGATAATCACAAACTACTCATCGACTGCGTGTACAGCAGCCCGAACAGTAACGAGTCAAACAACGTGAAAATGACGGACAGTATAAGGAAGGCCTGCAGCGAAGCCAAGTTCACACATCTACTCCTGTGCGGGGACTTCAATATCCTTGAAGTTGACTGGGGAGAAGTATCACTGACCAACTCACAGCATCTAGCGTTCGAATTCGTGGAGTGCATTAAAAACTGCTTCTTGTGCCAGCATTTTCAGAATCCAACTCACTCAAGAAAAAACCAAGAGAAAATATACTCCACCTGGTTCTAGCAAATGAAGACGGTATGATAGAGACATAAAGTTTGAGGCACCTCCTGGCAAAGGTGACCTTCTGGTTCTTAAGTTCGATTTCAAGTGCACATGGAAGACAAGTAATCGGCACGGAACAAGTTCAATTACCTCAAAGGAAACTACAAGTTACCGGCGGGCCATTCCTTCATACTGACCGACGTACATAAAGTTGTACTGGCTGGAAACTACCCAGAAATCTGTAGTTACTACTACATGACGAAGAAACCGAATGGAGCGTTGCAGC
>VOMN01090054.1:0-12475 GCA_014899125.1 Orchestia grillus | reverse complement strand
AGAGCTTCGAATCGTCCGAAAGCAACGATCTGTTGCGTGCGGCTACGAATAAACTTTGTTCATTTGTTTCCCGCTGAGCAAACTGGAGGCGTAGCCGCAAAAAATGGACGGTAACTGACGATGGGTGCTGGCACAGCCACTCCCGCGGGCCCGCACATATTTCCGCAGCATGGCGTGCGAAAACAGCAACCTGTCGCTCTTATTTTGCCGGGCGCAGCAAAAATAAAAGCGCCGCCAAGACAACGAGCTTTGAAATAAAAGGCAAACTTGAACGAAGGCGTGCAAGCACCGCAGACTAAGATGAGGCGGGCTGCATACACGGGCGAACGCTTAACAGCTGCGGAGGATAATTTGGCGAGGAAGCTATGGTGAGATACGAGCCAAGAATTGTTTATTAGGGCCGGTGAGTTGGAATCACAAGTGGACGAAGCGGAAAGAAATTGAACAAATGCTGCCATTTTATAGTACATGAGCTGAACTGTGGGTAACCTAACGCTCAGTTATTTCCATGGCCAGGCATCATGGGCATAGGTTAGGAATAAGACTAACAGCAGCACATTTAGACAGGCAGCACATCTAAGCAGGCAGCACATCTAAGCAGGCAGCACAGCTAGGTAGGCAGCACATCTAGGTAGGCAGCACATCTAGGCAGGCACCACATCTAAGCAGGCAGCCCTTCTAGGCAAGCAGCACAATCAGGCTGGCAGCACATCTAATCTACCAGGACATTCAAATAGGCATCACTTATTTTAAGGTATGTGGATGTTTAGCATCTACCTGGATATGAAGTTGAGGGAGATAGTAAAGCAACACTAGAATTTAGTTTAGGTTTTACCCCAGTTTGAGTGCATTACAAATAAATTCTCTTTATGTAGAAGGAAGTTCTGTGGAAATGTCACAGAAGATCTCGAGGAAAAAATCAGTTCGCCCCTGGCACATTTCTCCTCGCACTCGTATTTCAGAAGGAGTCGCGTAGTGAAGGTCAAATCACTCATCACATAGGTCATAAAGGCACGGATATAACTCGAACATTCTCACCAGAGGAACATATATCACCGTAACTGGATGCCTAATGTAACACTTTCAGTATAGTGTAAATTTCATTGAGGTAACCAGAACGTGGAGCATAGAGAACGCAGAACTAACGAGAATGTGGAGCATAGGAAACGTAGAACTAACGAGAACGTGGAGCATAGAAAACGTAGAACTAACGAGAACTTGGAGCATAGAGAATGTAGACCTAACGAAAACGTAGAGCATAGAGAATGTAGAGCTGACGAGAACGTGGAGCACAGAGAATGTAGAGCTGACGAGAACGTGGAGTAATGACTGAAATGAATGGAGGCAACGTGTAGGCGAGCGAATATTTGATGCAGTGCTCATGGAACTAAACTTTACTCTTAATCAACTCCAATAATGATAATCAGATACGAGATGCAGAGACCTCCAATTTGTACTAGCACAAATGTAAGCCAGTGGAAGTGTTTGGGTCGCACCATTTGAACCTGAGCAAAACGCTCGAGCCTGTAGCTAAAGTTGCAATTTCTGAAGGAAAGATCAGACTCGTCGTCAGCCTTCTCCGGCTGTTCAAACTGGGGGACGGAGTACTGCACATAGTTCGCTTACTTTCGAGTAACATGGCATCTCTATAGCACGATTTTACACATAGATTTATTCTTTCAAGCCAAATTGGAACTATATTGCTCGCAGTGAAAACTGATTGAGCTATCAACAATCGTTCTCCCTCCAGCTGTGAAAGCTTAGGGTATCTCATAAAAAGAACGGAATTTTAATTGGGTGACACTTTCGAGCTTTTAAGTTCGAAGGCTTGCTTTTATCATGTCGCTCTCTCTTCACTCCGTTTTTCTGAAGAATGCGTCGGGGAGCAGTTTACATTTGCACAACGCGCTCTCATGGTGAAATATTTACATTCTAGTTTGACGCCCCTTTTAGAAACATTTTCTAGTGTTAGGTGACCCGAAAAGTTCTGTGAGCGATTCTTTCGTGTAGTAAGGAATAAGCTATACTATTGCAAGTTCTAGAGCTGCGATGTTCCAGCTTCATGCCATTTTTGTGTTCAAAACATCCTCATTCAATTTGAATGTCTCCCAATGCGAGGGTCATCTTTCAAGCTAAAGTCCCAGTCTTCAATTATTTACGTCATTTTCCAACTGTTTATTCACTCATGACGTCATCACCTTGTGCTGCGCAAGTCATTTCTGAAGGTCGAACGGGGGAAGCGTTTTCACTTCTATAAGCAAAAAAGCTTCCTCACCCGAACATAAATTTTTTCGTTATCATTTTGGCTGTCAATGAAGAGCATCTTAAATAAAAGCTCTGTGAAATTCAATCACGAACGAAGAAGACACACATTAAAGAAGTTTTATCTGTGATCTAATTACCTTCAGCGTCGGTTTATTAGATGACGAAACGAACATTTTCTCTAAAATCGCTCAGAACTTTCCGGACGAGCTAATAAATTTAGCCTCGACGGCGGCGCTGGCGTCAGTAAATTAGAGTGCAAATCGCGTAGAACTGAGAAGCCGGGCCACAAATTCGTGGCATTTCTACTAATGGTTCTGCCACATTAACTGCTTTGTGGGCAGCACATTATCATTATCTCATTAGCAGGCTGCAGCCACCGAATCCATTAACACGTTTATGGCTCATTCAGCATTAAAGTGCTTTGTGGAGGGCATTAATCGCTCCTGGAATTGAGGCTCAGGCAGATGTCATTTGAATGAATCTTTCGTTCACGCTCGTCCAAGTATTTGACTCCGTTCAACAAGAGGCGTCGTATACTGATATTTTGAGACCAAGCTTTGCTACGTTGAGGAAGCGCCCAAACTCCGGGCTGATACCAGATTTTCGTGTAATGTTTGAAGCATCTTAAGCGTATTGTTCTGGCGCGAGGTAAATCTTCTGCTTAGCTTAAATGACCTGAGCCATCGTCACGCAAGCCTAAGGAAGGGCGTTTGTGATCCTGCGGTGGACTCCTGCGACTCGAGAGAGCACTGGTGGCTTATTTCCGAGTGGGACGTTCTTCATGCTGAGTACGAGGTTGCGATCGAAATTATTAATTCTCAGCCACTTGGAAAAAATTATTCGGTTTTCGAACTTCTGATTTTACGGATAGGGAAAAGTAGAATTTCTGGCCACACTGTGTATAAATTTGAACTGCAAGGTCAGTGAAATATACAGTATACCGCAAAGTTGATACTACGTTGGACTGACTCTTGTTTGACAATTCACGGTTTCGCAACATTTTGCTATCCCATAATGTTAATAGATTGGCTTCGTTGTGATGTTGAAGCATATCTGAGAAATTAGTTTAAATCCCTCTTGCCCTAAACGACGATGACACTTTCTGCATATCTTGTTGCCCTGAAATGCAAGTAAATATTCAGCCAAGCTCTTGTGTAGACCGGCGTCTGTGAGGTTCCTCCATGCTGTCTCCTCAGGGTTGAGGCTGGGTGGACCCCTCACCCTCTTGTAGTAGACAGCAGAATTTTTGTAGACAGACAGACTCCTTGCAGGCAAAAATCCTTGCTGACAGACAGATCTTTTGCAGACAGACAGACAGACTTCTTGCAGACAGACAGACAGACAGATATCTTTGCAGACAGACAAACCTCTTGCAGATAGAAACGCCCTTGCAAACAGACAGGCCTCTTACAGGCAGAATCCTTGCGGACAAAAGACTTCTTGCAAACAGACAGGCCCCTTACAGGCAGACTCCTTGGGGACAGAAGAGTTCTTGCAAACAGACAGGCCCCTTGCAGGCAGACTCCTTGCGGACAGAAGACTCTTGCAAACAGACAGGCCCTTTACAGGCAGACTCCTTGCGGACAGAAGACTCTTGCAAACAGAAGCCTCCTTGTAGACAAAAAAACGTTTATCAGAGAGACAGACAGCGTGCAAGCTGACAGAAAAACACCTCGCACAGACCTCGCATTTTGTGCAGTACCTTCCATAGCAATTTTTCTGACAGATTCATTCCGTCTTTGTCAGAAAAGCTCAGCAAGAGAAAATGACAATTCTTTGGTTCTTTACTACTGGGAATTTCTTTGTTCTATTTTGAATTTCTTTGAAAAAACTAATGAACTGTGATCGCCACCTGTGAATCGTACTGAAAAAGTCGTTTCAACTGAAGTCCTTGACTGGCCTCCCAACGTACACGTGTGCCACCGCTGTTCTAAACTCGACACAAAAATTTTACAACCCTGTAAAATTCAGTTTGTGTTGAGGCCTGTACAGCAGGTGGCGTGCCGTGATTTTCTAATGCCCCTGCCTCAAATATCACGATGCAATCCTGGTGAAACGTATGAGGTCAGCCAGTTTACCGGAAAAGTGCCCGAATGAAAAGGATACGTGAAGGAATGTTCAAATCTTCATCTTTCAAGCTTTGGTAAGTCTGCAACGTGCTTAGCACTCAACCTAAGCCAGACGTGCGTATTTGCATGGGCTTTCTTAGAAATTCATTATCGAGCTTTGCGATTGAAAAGATCAAATGGTGCTGCTTCCTGCGCAGCCTGATCTCTAACAAAAGATGCTATTCTTATTGGCCACAAAGGCTGGCAAAGCTCAGGCTGCTTCATGCCTGGCACAGAATAAATTACTTCACCCTTCCCTGGGCGAACAGCTCAGACCTGAAGCTTCACGAGGTGCTCTGCGACGCAACGCAAGCAGTCAGCGCTGGTCGCGATTTTGGGACACAGAATCAAATGGAAATTTTGTGAAATTACGCCCCGAGTTAACCATTTTCACTTTATTTGAACGCAAGTTTTGTTGAAGTAACTTTTTAAAAATATTACTTTTTTATACACAAGTTATATTTTCAGAGGCGGTACATTGAGCTTAATGGCTACGAGATAAATTATTGAGCATATATTCGCACCTGATGCTTATGTACGTATATAATGGTTGAGATGCATATATACTTGCATGCGTGCAAGTGGCATACACATGTTAGTATCTGATTTGTATTTTTATATACCTTATGTTTCAAGGTAGCCCTGATATTTCATTAGCTAATCAATATATCACATACGGGAACTGAGAGGGAGAAGCTGCTCAGCTCCCTCGCTTGCGGCATTTTATTTCAGCAGCAGCGCAAGGCCTACCGACTGACACTGCTTAAAACCTAATGGGAGAAAAGTTTGTCCTGTAGTTGGATGGATGGACTTCTAATTTTTAAATTTTTTGATAAGACCTTCTTTGTCTTGTTGCTGTGCATTCACATCAAGGCGCTATACAGCACGGACAGTCACCTCATGACTATACAGCACGGACAGTCACCTCATGACTATACAGCACGGACAGTCGCCTCATGACTATACAGCACGGACAGTCCCCTCATGACTATACAGCACGGACAGTCACCTCATTGCCAAGCGGTGTCTGAGCTCCCAGTATGGACCTGACGGGGGCTCTGCATTTTACAACTCTGGCTATTTGAGTGCAACGTAAAGTGCAACGACGAACTCAAAATTTCCACGCCCTCCAAAACTTGACGCATTAGTAACATCTCGTGGCGCTGGATTCCCACAACCCTTTTTTGACCAGCCTGCAGTGTGGGGCCACGCATTGCTTTGTAGAGCCAACACACGACCATTTTACCGGCCCCTGACGCCCCATCCGAAGAACATTTTCAAATAGTGGAATATTTGTTGCTCCTCTTATCCAAACAGGCGAAAAACTTTGATTTTCATCATCTGTTCTTGCTTGGGTGAAATTTCGTGACAGTGGAGTGTTTCTGAAGACGAGAATGTCTCTTATTTTTTAGATTGAGCGGACGATGATTTGTCACGAGGTATCTTGGGGTGTCTATTTTCATGCAGTCGTTGAATTTCTTGCAATTTTTAGCTGCGCTGCAAAAAATCGAACAATATCCACACAAACGATCACGCTGATAAAGGAAACCGTTAGAATGAGACTATTGAAAAAAATTGTCAAATGACGCCTAGCACTGAAGAGCATCAGCTGCGCGCGGTGCTCGTCAGTGGAGCATGAAGTGCCGCCGCTGCGGGGGTTCACTGAAGATTTTCCAAACATGATCGGTTAAATCATTGTCGTAAAATGTTCTTGTATTTTTAGAACGCTGAAAGCATATTGATTGTGGTGTACTTAAGAGTTTTTGAAAATTTTGAGCAAATATCTTTTGGGGATAATATTTTTACATCAGGTTGTGGGAATGAATGTAACGTTGATTGATATTTTTGCGCTGTGAATCTTATAATTATAACCGATCACAAAACATTGCATAATGTTGTTTTGCTCCCTAAAATCTTTTCTACCCTACATTTCCTTCGTGTCATTTGATTCAAAATATCCAAGGCTCTGGTGGTAAACTATAAAATTTAAGTTACTTGCATAAATCATAACCTTTATTATTCCAACACGTTTTACCGTTGGGTTTTANAAACATCGTTTCCTCAAACAAATTATCAGGCGAACTATCTATTTGCTTAGCAAGTACCTGTAAAAAATAAAGCAGAACTATGGATACATTGTTCTTCACGACCAACTCCACGTTCAGTCATCACGGGCCTGACACACTTCCAGTCACACGCTACGGAAGTTTGCGCCGGAAGATGATGGTGTTGTCATGCTGTGATGCCATCCAGGTCTGTATTTTCCCGCGCCTCTTTCCCCTTATTTGGGCGAAGCGCTTCTTCTCGTGCAGCACTCGATCTAAATTAACGCTCAATCCTGGGCGGTCTTTGAGGGACGTCCGAGTCCGAGCAGGAAGCGCTAGCTTCGGTCTGAAGCATCGAACGCACACGATATGGAATTCGGTTACCTGTGTGGGGGCTAAGACGTCCTTTCTGGAATCACGAAAATGCAGAGTGCCCACCAAAGATGTACAAGGTGATTTTTAGTGGCGGGACGAAAAAGAATCTTCATCAACTGCTATTATATGGAATGATTGTTTAAAAACTAAGCATCTATTTCATTCTGAGACACACCAGTATCCTTCGGTATTGCTGTACCCTTAAGGGATGCCGAAAGGGAAGAGTTTACCGTGATAAGCCTACAGATCTGCACGAACGCAAGGCATCCATCGAGGCAGAAATCCAGCGAATTGAGCCAGAGCTCACCAGCGCCGTAACAAACAGCCTCTGCACATAAAGAATATCGTCTTCAAAAAGTGATTAAATTAAACTTGCAAGTCTCAGGATTCTGTCGCTAATCAGTTTTCTAAAACCCTTCTATCATTTCAGAAGTTAATACTTATAGATTCTTTTTGGTCCCGTCATCAAAAATCACCCTGTGCGTACTCGTCCACTTTGAATAGTAATAATTGTATTTATCAGGAATACTGTTTTATTTCATCGTTTCCCTCTATCTATTCTATCAATCTGAGTTGAGCTGTTTTATGTTTAACCCTCTTACGACTAAACTGTTTTAATTCTAAGGCTATACGTTTAGCTTTGTAGGCAAAATTGCCTCCAGTCTCACGCTCCAGGACCGTGCTGTCAGTCCCCTGGGAAGTTGAAGGGTCGATCGATAGCCATCGTTGTAATCGTACGAAGTGTATCCAGATGACGTATCATGAGTTTGTATCTAAGAGGTGACGTACTACTGAAACAAACAAGTTAGGAATAATAAAAAATGTCACAAATTTAGATTTTTTGCGCTGTTCATGGAATCAACATACAATAAAAACAAGAATTGAGTTAATCTTCATGTATAACATTATTGTGTTCTTTTATGACATGTCATACGCATCACACGTGTACACCATTTATCGAATAAAATATATAGACGTCGCATAGATACGTGCTTCAACATTCGCAAAGCACTCAAGCAGAACATTCCCGTGTCAACTGCGACACTCACCAAGTTACGTGGTGGAGTCGAGTACACGAACACACGTACACACGCGATGGAGTTGAGCACATGTACACACGTGTGCAGGTACTCGGTGAAGCACATGTACACGGCCGTGCCGCCGTCGCAGTGGCCGCTGAGCGTGTCAGTCGTCACGTACGCAGACCAGGTACACCTGTGCTGCACCGTCCGGCGAGACGTCCACAGGAGCACGGCACTCGCCAAGTGTGTTCTCAAGTACACCGAGAGGCAGGTCGGTGTACGCCTGGTGTGTGCTGTGTGCTTGTGGTGTTCGTGTTTTGTTGTCGTGTGAGTGGTGTTTGAGTCGTGTGTTGGCTTGTGTGTTTGTGCCTGTCGTGTGTTGATTTCGAGGGTTGTCGAGTGTGTTGGTACCGTGAATGTTTGTGTTATATGTGTGTGTGTGTGTGGTGTGCGTGTTGTACGTTTATGCCGTGTGTTAGTGATTGTGTTTGTGTCGTGTGTGTGTGTGTGTGAAGATGGAGGGAAAAACTAATTTAACCATTATGTGATTCTTTCCATTCTTAGAAGTAAATGCATGTCGTTGATACAAAGCTTTTGTCAAACTTGCCACAATTTACCAACTTGACGACATAGGTGAGTGCAGCTCATTTATTTTCCGCATCGTGTCCTTCATAAAATGCTTGGCTCCATAGCAATAAATGTTTTTACGACCAGTGGCAAGTTTGGGGGACCTGTGATGGCGCTGAGAAGTGCGATCGCACAGTCCTGTGGTCTGAGGTCGGACTCGGCCGCAAGGGCTTAGCGACGATCAGAGTCCAGTGTTCGTGTTCTCGATTGCAATAATGGTGCCTACTCGTACCCAACGCGCCGAATACCTGCCTTGGACCTTCCGGTACACGAGAAAAAATGGAAAACTGATACAGAGTTCCTAAATTCGTAAGGATAATAGCGAAAGGGTTCAATAACGGTCACTTTGTTCAGGTTTGCAGTAGAGAAGCTCGCTTTACGCATTAGAAACAAGACGTTGAATGAGAAAATTGGTACGTCTCTGTTTCAAGGTAGACCGAGTGGTAACAGAGTGGACTCGGCTATTTTATGACAGAGAAAGTGATCTTGGGAGGTTTATTACAGGAGAGACGAGGCTGGCCGCGTACTACATAGGAGACGAGCTTAGCGGATACAAATTTATGTAACCTCGCGAATTACCTGACTGCCTCGTCTTCATTACGGGAAGCAATTAGAACTGTTAGCGCAAAGCTCATTAATGCAAGCGTGAACTTGCCGAACTTCGTCCAATTTTTACGGCCAGTTTCCGAGCTGGTGTCATGAAACGCGAATGCAATCTTGCAGTGGCACCCCAAAAACTCAACACCAACCGGGGCTGCCGGGGCCGCGTCCCCAATTTTTGTAGTTCCATGAAGAATCCCACACCTCGGCGACGCTGGGCTGCGTCGCTGCATGTGCATTTGCCGAGTTAATTGTGCAACACGTTACTGTAAAGTAATCTTAATTGTGAATTTCAAAGTTACTTTTTACGAGTGAATAGAAACGTGAGGCAGCACAATGCGCTATTATCATTTCATGTCTTTTTTTGAGTTCGTTTCAGGTCGTTTTCTTATTTTACGTCTGTTCGAAATATATTTCGCATCAACCCTTTAATTTTAGGGTCTATTAACTCTCTGAACCGTTTTTCGAAGTGTTGCTGTAAACAACACTGCTCCTGATCTCTCTATAGCAGAATCGTTCCTGGCTTGTCTGACTTGAATACTTTCTATTTTGTGCCATGTATCTTGACAAGTTTTCTGGCAGGTTCAGTCCCGTTAATTCGACTGCGTCCAGTTGCCAGAGCCCGCCTAATGGCTCCAAACTTAGGTTCAGCGCTCTTCGAAAGTATCATAAATTGGAGGCTGGGAGAGGGCGCGGGGGCTCCGTAGACTTTTGCGTCGGCACACAATAATTCTTGTGAAATGCCGGGCCTCGATGGCCTCGATTCCTCCCGCGGCCAAGGTGTTCTAAAATAGAGGAATAGTTCTTCATCTCTACGATGTGCTATGATGAAACTTTTCAATTGGAAACGTAGTCTGTTCTTAAATTGAAAATTTTAAACGCATAAATCAATGGTGGAGTTTTAAAACAGACACGCCTAAAAATTTCGGTTGGTAAAAGGCATCTTTCGTTTCACGGGAAGTGCGAGCTGCATCACAGAAATAATTTTAGAATGAATATTCGAACACAAATTCGTCAATTTGTGAACATAAAACATGGAAAATTGAGTGACCTTTGAGCGTGCTATGGTGCGCCACGGTGGCAGCGTTCATTACTCAACAAATAATGATGTCGTCTTGAGAAACAAGCGCCCGAATGCCGAACATAACGAGACTCTCCAAGAAAAACAAGCGTAAGAATAGTCGCTTATTACAAAGTTTTTCAAACGGAAAAGCTTGGCACGATGAAAATGTTATAACTATTGTGTCGCGCGTCCGTGATGGAATGCATAATTTTTAATTATTGAGCATGATGGCCTAATTATACAAAAATTCAGCGGTGTGTTCGTACTTGTGTCGAACTTTACGAGTAGCTCTGTGTTTTCTACATGTAGTGTGTAGTGTAATTTTATATTTTAGCAGTTGCCTATCGTTACTTTTAAGACAGCTCAGACTTCAGTACATAGTACATAACGTATCCGTATTTTTTATATGTTCTCTAACGCAAGGAAACAGTGTTTTTCATCTCACCTCCATTTCTGCGAGTGTAACCTCACCTCGTTTTTTCATTTCCAACCTCACCTTTTATTCCTAACCTCACCTTGTTTTTCAAGGTGACTTTTCATTTTTAATCTGCCTATTGCTTTATTTCTGATTTCATCATTGCTTTTAATATCAAATCTCAGCATGGATTTCCCTTTCAAATCTCACAATATTTTGTAATTCTAATCTTACAATGGTGTATCATTTCTTATCGCTACTTCATTCCATTTAATTTCCTAACCTCACTGTGGTGTTTCATTTATAAGCTCGCGACCATTGTTACATTTTATTTTGCCGTAGTTGTTTATGTGCAGCCTTATTTATTTTCCACAAGTTTCTCTGCAAAACTTGGCGCGCTCTTTATACGCTCACGCACCCTTGGAAAGCCTCGAGATGCAAGTTACTTTAGTATAAACTAAACCACCTGAATTACGAGACTCTGACAGTCATTAAAATATTCACGACTCCTTTTTAGAAGCCTGCAGCCTGAACGTTGAATACTCTCTTAGTATCTCACGTAAGGTTTTCAATGTTAACATTGCTCGTTAATTCTAAAAATTCTGGGAGCATAGAAAGGAGCAAAATAGACAATTTTCTTTAGCATGGCATTTCAGCTGCCAACCACAAATTCAAGCACATTGTTATCACGCGAGCTCATAGCAATAAATACATAACACAGAACTTTCTTTTATTTTCCTGCCGTAAACGTTCTCTTTACCCAGAGAACATGCACATACGTACGTACAATATTTGTATCACAGATATAATTCCAGTACAACTGCACGTCTGCCGTCACGTAACGTTTGGGAGTACGTGAGACATCAGCATGTGCGTACAATTTTGTCGTACATTGAGAACGTAGAATTTTTACTATACATGCTGGGAAATCAACTAGTGTGCATCACATGCAACTGAGACTTAAAGCATACCTCAGTGCTGCCTTACCGAATGATCTTGGTGGTGAAGCATATTGCCGTGTTTGATATTTGCCGTGCATGACATTTGCCGTGCATGACATTTGCCGTGCATGACATTTGCCGTGCATGACATTTGCCGTGCATGACATTTGCCGTGCATGATATTTGTTGTGCATGACATTTGCCGTGCATGACATTTGCTGTGCATGACATTTGCCGTGCATGACATTTGCCGTGCATGACATTTGCTGTGCATGACAATTTAACGAGTGCTGTCGAGAACAAACGTATTGAAAGACATGCAAACGAGATGCTCTGAAGATAAATTCCCAGTATTATCACACTGTCTTCGAAAAACCTATTTACAAGTTATCTGTTGTGTTGTGATGCACATCACCGAAACTTGTCTCCAATAGAAGCATTGTTCACCTATTTAATGCGCCTCAGTGTGTCTTGGTGGACAGTATTTATGTTGGGACGGCGTGCATCTGTAGAGCCACTGCCTCCCGCTACTATGTGCGTATATCTTGGTGGATGTAGAACTGAAGAAACTGCATATTGCTGTCTAGATAGGGCTAAGACTTGAGGAACGATCTCAGTTCGATGACGTAGTAAATGAAGAAATTGGATATCACTGCCGTCTAACAAAGATAGTAAAATATACGACGTCATGAGCCCCTTAACTCGCCCGGACGCCCCTTACATGTGCGCCAAAGCTCCTCAAGGGCCATTCAAGCTAAGATCTAAAGAAGATTATGACCGACCCTACAGGACAGCGACTCGGCGTAATGTTCCTAAGGATCATAAGTTCTATAAAATGTACTTGATTTTAACCCTTATGATCGCAGTCACTGCACGCTGTATTGTGTTCACCTGATATAGGACTGAGACGCGTCGCTCGCACTGGACTCAAGTACAGCACTTCAGTACAGCACTTCAGTGCAGCACTTCAGTACTGCACTTCAGCACAGCACTCCAGTACAGCACTTCAGTACA
>VOMN01090050.1:0-29567 GCA_014899125.1 Orchestia grillus | reverse complement strand
CGTTCACCGAAGCTCATCTTATAATGTCATAAGATCTAGATAAATAAGTATGGATTAAATTGGATAAATGAAGCAATCCAAATTATAGATAACGTCCGATTTAATTTTACAAAGGTCATTTGAAAAGTGAGGACTCACTGAAACATTGATGTGCAATCTCTACTGTGAACAGAATTTTACTCAACTGTTGTATATGAACCTTGATAAATAAAAAATACCCAGCGGAAAAAATAGAAACATGCGCTCAAAGTTTTGTGCAAATAATTACAACGTATTTAATTACTGTTATAGCAAAGGAGTGTCAACATTTTTCATGCCCACCGCAGGAAAAGTTTTATTTAGTTGTAACGACGTAGGGAGATTTCAAGCAGCTTGCGTATATGTATACCTGACCTAAACTTGCCCAGCACAGGTTGATGAATGTCTACATCAATTAACCTTTGTCCTCCGGAGAGAAAAATTTTTCATTATAAATGAGTTGACATTATGTTATGATAATTAATTGCTACAAACTGCCACACAGATTTCCTGACTCAAAAGTGCTTTTTCACAGACACGATGCTGACTGGCATCTGGCAAAACTTGCGGTGATGCATTAGCTTGAATCATTTATCTTCCTGACTTAGCCAAGGCAGTTGAGAACAGAAAATGGCCTAGTTTTACTTTCAGAAGACCTGAAAATGCAATGAGTTATCGCGCTGCATAGGAGCGACCACTGCAAGACACATACATGCCGTAGGTCTACGAGATCGAGCGGACGGGAAATGGCACTGACCAGCTGAGCAGTTGTTAAGAAGAGCTCGGCCTGTAAACGACCCTCGCTCTATAGCCTAAGCAGTAAAGAAGAAGCAGAGAATGAGGAGCATAATTCCTCAAGAGCACCAACTCTTACTTTTGTAGAACTTCATTTCCTTTGTCCTTCGTTGAGAAATTTTTGCGCAGAAGAATGACTACAACCGAAAAAGAAAATCTGTCAATTTCAATGCTCCGAAGAAAATAGTGTATCTTTCGTTACGATACATGCCTAGCTTTTCAAAATAACTGTGTATCTAAGGAACTTGAAAGTCTCGTGTCTAAATACTACCTGGAAATTACCACAGAACGATTTTTCGCGATAATTTCACAGTTGGTAGTTTTCCGGTTTACTGACATACAGCGTGCGCTCTTGCGGAGTTGAGTCGTCTATGAATACACGTGCAGGCAGTGTTGTGCTGCATGTTGTAAGGAGATAATTTGCCATTTTGCCACGCATATAACAGAGCATAGGGGAATGTTTGTACGTACCAGCAGAGCGTCTGCAAGCCCTCCAAAAAGTACTGTAGCATATAAGACTATTTCCTAGAAGCTGTCCACCTCGTTTATGATGATAGTTTGATCAAAATTATACGTTCTAGGAATGGACAGGACATAAGATTGCTGGAGAGTGCTCTTATTCATCAACATAGACCAATTTTAAACGATTTGAACTCATCTGTACCTCTTTATATTTTAGGTTAGGACTATGAGGCTTTGTAAAATTGCCAATTTCTTCTGGTTTTTCTGTTTTGTTCAACCATTTTATACGTTGAACGATTTCTCACTTGTAATATGTACAAATAATTTTTATTATTCATTCGAGATACTGATGATGAGCGAAGAATTGCTCGAAAGCTTCATAGTTTTATTACACATCTACGTCTTTAAAGACGCTTTTACCGACCTTGGTTTTCCTCTTCTGATATCGTCTGGGCTACAGAATAGCTTCTTTCCCCTGCATCGGAAGCAAATGCCGGGAGCCGATGAAGGCCAGTCGATGTTGTTTCAGCTCGTTTAAGCATAGATTTCTCCCGCTAAGAAGCTCGGGCGTAACAGCGCGCCTGTTACAACGCACAGGCGAAAAACCTCAGCTACACTTATACATTAACGGTAGCCACACGACGGCCACACGTCATCGACGGATATAACGCACACTAAACGGCTTGCATTATTTGCTGGAGCTTTTACGAATTAGTAATTTATCAGAGACAGCTCGTATGCAAGAGCTGCTGGACAGTATCAGTTGTTTGTTGTTTATTACTCCGTAGAAAACTTATCCCCAGCCTCACGTGGTTTGCGAGAAGTATCGTTGAATGAATTGGCATCTCCAATTTGTAATCATTTTTAATTCAGCTCATTGCCCACGCAAGATCTATAACTATAATTATCACTATCCATGACACAATTACCGGCTGAACTTAAAACCTACCACACTTATATGAACAACATTTCTTGACTTCACTCCTCAGTATGAAATAGCTGGTTATGACATTTTATGTATCTGACTGATTTCGAACTAAGCTATTTTTTCCTTTGTTTCTGGTGCCAACCTCCCCGAGCCTCACTCGTGCCCGCCGTCCTCAGGGCGTAGGCTAGATACTGCAAGTTTCCCTGCCTGGCCACAACTACGGTAAAACGCCACCTCCTCGACCGCCAGAAAAGCCAGTCGCACAGCTCGTCCAAGCGCACACATCCACGTTTGCGAGCGCTGTCTTGTGTCACCCGCACATCTCGGAAGAATTGCGCTCACACTCGCTCGGCTGCGTGATAAATCACCCAGTCTAGATGAATTTTCTTCCATTGAGCGTCCGCCATGGGTGTATATAAAGCAGCGCTTCTTAGGTCGGGATAGATTTATCCGTAAAGGAAATACCGGGGGGGAGGGGATAATATTTTATGGGACCTCCAAGAAACGAAGATCTGAGAAAAATCACTAACTTTCGCTGAGTTTATGCGACTGTATTTATAGTTTGACATCTGTCGCTGACTTGGTCGTTAAAATACCTTACAAAATTAGCCTTCGCAATAAATAAAATCTGCCATTGCTGTGCAGAATGTTAATGAAACGCATGTGTGCAGAGAATTCAGTTCTTTGAACTGTGAGTCTCCAATGCAAAATTCTATAGTTGATCCTATGAACTCGGCAGATGGATTTAAGTCTCCCAATTGTATCAGTCTTGCGCGTATTGTTAATTAATTAAAAGCTAAGGAACACCAACATGATGAAAATATAAGTCATGTGTGTAGATATTTTAATACTCACTGTAGACGTGAGCCGAAACTTTTACCAAAAATTAAAGCAATTTTAAAATATGACAAGTTCACCTATGCCTTCAATGGCTATGAAGGGTGTTTGAAACATAGGCAGTTAAACTTGCATTGATAAAAGTTATGTCGAAGGCAAAAATTTTAAGCAAGATTTATTTAGTTATGCAGCATTTTATACATGGTATACGTATTCTAGATACCGGAAATACAATCTTACAGTTCAACATAACTTTTATCAATGCAAGTACAATTAAATATGATAAGTTCGGTTGCCTTCTTTCAAACACCCTTTATATTGGTGGATAAGCTTTCAAAAAACTGGAAACCTGCCTTTTCATTGACAAAAAATTCCAAATACTTTTAGCGCATTAAACTCTAAAATCATTTATTGTGCAATATTTGACAAATCAAATACTGGTCTTTCCATTTTTGCGTACCCATTGTTCCGCCGTCTAAAGCACCAATAAGAAATAATTAGCGAAGTACGGACATTTTTATTACTGTGAGTGCTTTTGTAAAAGGAAAATTCATATTTTATTCAAGATACGAGTATTTCATGCAACCATAAACCGCAAATTTCATTAAACGTTATCCTGGTCGATATCAAAAGTACAAATTGAAATGCCAATTTGTGCTTTACTCAGGAGGACTTGCAACATAAATCCTAAAAAAATTGCACTGAACTAAAAAATTTCGGCGCAAATCTACATAAAACAATCCTGGAAAGCGCAACAAGAAGGAAAACCCGAGTATCTTTGACTTAAAATAAATTTTTAGACGCAACGCTGGGTCGGAATTTTGGAGAGCAGATTTGAGCGCCCCTCGAAGAATGTGATTCAGAGTCAGTGATGAGCAAGGCGGCACTCTAGACTGTGCTTTACAGCTCCCGCTCCTGATACGGACAGCTTCTCGCACTCCATTCCGCAGAGCCTTGCAGGTATTGGAACTTGCCGGCATCGAGAAAACATGCCAAGGCGATATGAGGTTTTCTCGAAAATGTCAGAAGCAAAAGATTTTGCCATACGAAGTTGCAATCTACTGTGAGGAGCACCCGACTGCCCCGTCAATCTGAATAGTAAAGCTGAGATTGTCTTGCTTGCTTGCGCGCGGTGCCGCCCGTGTGGATGCGCAAGAGCCTCTGCCACAAACTTAACTTTTTAGGAGAAGCCCCGCTGAAGTTGACGAAATAAATTTGAGTTGCATTAGAAGGTTCAAAAAGCGACTTCATTGTGAGGTTTGCGGGATACTCTGCCGCCTCTCAGAGGCTTTTAGAGTGACCTTTTAAAGGAGTAAATTAAGCAGCAGGCACGCAACGCATCGACGACGCTGTGTGGAGAGAACAAATTGTACAGTATTGTCATGCCTAATGCAAAATTAAGAGATTCAAATTTCCGGAATATTTTGAATAGTCATTTATTTTTACCACATATCTTGCATCTTGGCACATTTGCATTATATTTCCCAGAAGAATAGCGATTGAACAAGAAATGTTCGGTTTGGATGCAATTGTTCAAAAACTCTGAGTAGCGCAAAACGACTACTTAAATATACCTTATAAGCTGTCTCATCTTCATCAAATGTAATACAAGCGTTACTGAAGTTAGTACGCTGCTGTGCTTCAGTTTAGTGCACTTAGATCAACTGACTATCTCCGCCCAGCTAGCAAATATCACAGAACTGGCGGCTCTTCCCTTGGGCTCAACCATCCTGCTCTCATTGCAGCGAGCACATTCTGCCTTGGAATTTGCCAGCCTCGACCCTACGCTCGTGCGATGTGCCCGTGCTGTTCGGGCGCCTCTCACGCCAGCAGCCGTGAGGGTCTGCCAGTCATGGAAGCCCGTCCACTGCCTGCTGGGGGCGGTGTGCTTGGAGATCATGCGAGTCTCCACCGAACTCGTACTCTTCAACAAGGTAGAAATTACACCTGGTGATTCCCAAACTTGAACCCGTAGCTGTATCTTGTATCATATCTGATACAGTTCCCCTAAATGATCTAGTTCTTGTGTCAAAATTATTTTAGCACTGCTTTCATTTAAAATAAAAAAAGGTTTGTAAAAGGGCTAAAGACAAGCAGCGGACATGCCGAGACCGACACACACACACGATCGAGCTGGGAGCCTCAGATGCAATTGTCGGCACATCAAATTATTCCTGGCAGTAAATGTGCAGATCATTTTTTGCGGCCGTAATCCATTCTAAAATCCTTGAGGGTCCAAAGTTCTTCTACCGTAATCTGTTGATATCGCCCACCTAGTCCCACAAGTCCAATAAAATGTATTCGCACCATGTCAGGTATATCTATTGCCGAAATTTAGGTTCTAAAGGTGCCGCCACTGCAACATTAACGGCATTTCATGAAGTAGCATCACCACTGCATACAGCGTTGCTGATGCCAAGTGTGTCACCACCAATGTTTCATCACAAATTTTAACAGGTTAACAATTGCGGTCGCACTTCCAATTCCTCAAATTCAAACATTCTTTTTAGATCTCTTTTGGCCAGTTAGAGTTTTTCTAATACCCAACTGTGCGTTGGGGATTAGCACGCTTTGAGAAATAACATCGCCCTCAGAGTAGCGTTCATGCCCCGCGGGCCTCCCCTTCCGTCGAGACTGTGATCGAGTGCCGACGTGTTGTGCTGCTTCCCTGGCTGCGTAATGGCGAGCTCCACGTCTTCAGGAAATATAATCGCAACATAAGACGTGATATCTCACCTCTTTACCAAAACACGAGTGTGTAAGTGACAAGAAATCGCACGTCATCCATACGTCGTTTTCTTCCGATTTATTACTCCAGAAACTAGTTTCATTTCGCTCTAAAGTTCGATCGGATTTACCCATTGGCAAGAAAAACGGGCTGAAACTAATAGAAATCTTTCAGTACGATATTATAACGTCGCTTCACTTCATCAGATTATTTTTTAATGCAAAAAAAAACATAGAATTGTAGTTAAGAAAAATAAATCGTATATTTAAGAATAAATTTACACTCTTAGCCCTTCGGATTAAAAATAATATGCCAGTTGCACTGCCACACTTTTCCAAATTCATCAACGCACAGAGAAAATTTACCAACTGCAATTCCTACTCCACACATTCCAATCACACCTAACTAGAATTTGACAAATAGATGACTTAGTAATAAACTAAGTGACATGTGTAGAAACGCATTGTCAGAATGCGCTCTAGTTTAAGAAACGAAAGGTACTATTTGCTTTTTAACACTTTGACTGCGATTCTCCACGCAGGAAATATTTCATGTCGACAAAAATTTCCGCTGTGATTAAAACTGAAGGAGTTTACGGTCACAAATTTGGATGTCCTATTCATTTTTCCCCTAATCCCAACTAGCTTATTCGAGTAATGAACACAAATTTCTTAAAAACTTGAAAATTTGTATTCATATACGTTAGTACTTTCGTTACGTTAGGTTAGGTTAGATGATCGCGTGTACCATATATGGCCCACGTCGCAGTCAAAGTGCTAAATTACTTTTGTAGCATTTCTTTGAAAAACAATTGCAACAAATATGTCCTATAATGACGTTTTCTTTCAACCATATGAGAAACAACATTAAAATTTAAAGCAAGAAGAACGTTGCAGCAAATTTTCTGTGCTTTGTTGCTGAGAGTGCTAGGAGGGTATTCGAGTTTAGAACAAATGATGTCCCCAGCAGACTTGACCCTTCACCCACCAGAACCTAGTTCATGCCTATAATAATTTCCGTCCGAGCGGCACGCGGGCTACAGAATAACTAAGCAATACTCTGCTAAATCCCACAATCTGACGTTATTTTTCATACGTGCTTTCTTCTACCCTTATCTCCAACCAGGGATGTGAACTGCTTCCCGACAGCAGTGGCACCCCAAGTTGTGAGACTGGACAGTATCTCACAAGTGAAGTAGACCGGGGTATCAACTTTATTAATTCCAACTCGGTTAACATGCAGTCATCGCTGGGTTTTCTATGCCATATAATTGCTGACGCGTGAGAGATGTGAGGAACGTGAGGCTTAAGCTTCCTTTCCCAATGGAAGCGCTTCGTGGGTCCGTAAAAATCAATTTGCCCAGCCGTCAATCGAGTCCTTACTTTACAGGTATGAGCCCAGTACGGTATCACTACGCCATGGAGGCCACCATGAAAACCAGTGAAATGATGATTCTTTCAGATCCACAGCAGTTCATTTTGGAATTCCAGAGGTGAAAAAACGTACGAGTACATAGACCTTCAGTAAAATTAGTCAGAATTTATCAATTTTTAAGCCTCCAATTTTAAAATTTCACTTTACAATTTGGGTAATTTATTGGGCACGTTACTGCCTCTCCATGAGTGATGAAGAGTGGGACTGAAAGGGCGAAATATTCCGTCCATTCCGATAGTTCGAAAAGGCTGTACAGAGTAATTCATGAATCCCCACTGCTGATGCAAGTCATTGTTCTGTGTTCTGGCTGTACACTACATGCTGTGAAAAGGACAGTAATATAGCATGTAAAATCATATTAGTTTCGAATAAAATTATATACTACAGCTTTTGAGCCATCTGGCGCTCAGCTTCAGTAGAAATCTCTAAAATAATGGAAAAGCAAAAAAGGAAGAAGTAAAAATAAACCAAACGGAAAACACACATGACATTCACAAAACTGAAACAAAATGACCTTGAAGCTAACTTGGAGATCATATGATGCAAAACATAATTTGCAGTCCTAAGCTAAAATATGCAGTGGTACAGATGAATAAGGAAGTAATTTAACACACAAACTGATGCAGGCAAAACTTTCCTTTCAGTCTTGCAAAACGTCCGTCCTTTCTGTCCCATCCTGTACATATGGAGAAATACTGTCCCGAAATAATTTGGTTGCAACAAAAACAATCGCCGGTCTAAGCCTTTAACACGTTGGCTCCGATTCTCCACACAGGTAAAATTACCTGCCGACAAATATCTCTACTGTGAATTTAAAAATGAAGGATTTTGGTTTCACAAATTTGGTTACTCTATTAATTTTCTTTCAAATCAGAACTAGCTTGTTCGATTGATGAATACAAATTTGAAGAAAACTCTAAAATTTGTATTTATACCTGATAGTGCTTCGGTAACATTAGGTTAGGTTAGATGATCGCGGGTACCATGTGTGACCCACTTCGGAGTCAACGTGTTAATTGTGAATATAACAAAAAAATACCATACTTACTTTTCTTGTGTGATGAGCTCAAACTTGGGCATAGTGTCTCCCAAATTGATGCCAATATCAATAGGGTATGCATTGAGTTCTTCACAAGTGATCGATCGGTACGAAGATGGTTGCAAAACACTCCGTTATGGTGATGAGAGAATTGAAGATAGAAAAGGTAGAGGACGGTCATGCTGTCTTCACAAAGAATAACTAAAAGCAATTGTTGAGCAAACACCGGGTCGAAATGTCAGCGAGATGTTCACGGCTCTTGGTGTCAGTACTGCGACAGTTTCACTCTATTCGCACACAAAGCCATTGATGAATCGGGGTTGCCCAATTCTTCTCCACAATCATGCGTGGCCACACGTGGCAAGAAAGACATCACAGACACTCACAGACTTGGGATACGAAACTTTACCACATTCCCTATTTCTCCTGATCATTCTTCCACTGACTACCACATTTTTAAGCACTGAATCCCATTTTTCAAGGGCAAAAACTTTCAGGTCCAAACTAGAAGAAGAATCGGCTCTCGGAGATTTTATTGTATGGCATTCAATAAGTCTTCATCAACGAGGAATAAATAATCTCATCGATCTATCGCAGAGGTGCATAAATGCTCAAGGCTCTTATTTTGACTATTTATTCATTCTTATTCTTCATTTTTCCATCATAACCTATGTTTCTGCAATCGGCCAATAGTTTCGTAACAACCTAAGAACTAATTTACATAGCAGTGTAGTTCCAAATGGAATTTACTTATTAAACCACAAATACGGCAGTAGTTAAATTTTGATGAAAACAATTACAAAAAATAATTCACTTGAAAATCAAATATCGCTAAGTTTATTTCGTCCTTCAACTTTCTGCCGATGCCTTTCACCACGAAGTCAACTTCAATGATGTATTTCGCTCCCTCGGTATTGGTGCACATTCTTCAAAACTAACCAATTAAACTAAACATCAACAAGCCAATACGAGCTCATAGGCTCCATTCACTTCGCTGAAACCATCAACGTTCCCAAAAAAAGCAACGGTGCGTAAAAACTGAAAGAGTATTTCGAAGTCGCAATTAAGGCGGATTTTGCCTAAGTGGGCTCTCGCGTCCGCAAAATTGGCGAGTTGCAGACCACTCGCGCGCTCGTTGTGTGCTCTTGAGCTCGGCTGCGAGAGTTCGCTAGGCTAACTTTATTAATTTAGGCCACAATGTCGAGTGCCCACGTCAGTAATGCTGGTGGGCCACACCTCCCCTCACGCCGCGCCTGGGCTGCGAAACGCACTCAGGAATGCTATCACTAAAAGTCGTGCGTTTACACAGAGCAAACTCAAAATTTCCAGTCTAAAGAATCTTGCCTGCACTTCAACGCAATTCTAGTTTTTTTTGGCTTCGATTGAATTTTTTTGAGGATATTTCTTAGAGATTTTCGTTAAACATGAATGAACTTTTTTGTTAACATGAACAAAAAAATTGTTCCTGTTAAACATGAACATGACGAATGAAAACTCTCCCCTCAACATGTGTTGAAGAATATAGTCCGTTCGCGTAACAGAAAAAATGTTGGGAACACTTCAGTATTGCAAATTAAGATTGACATCCATCGAAAGTTAATACACATATTTTTTTCAAACAGGATTTTCTTGCTTAATTCTACGAACAATTCTCGTCTAAGTCTCAATATGCTTTGAATTTTTCGTCCGCTTTCTGCGGATGCAAGCACTAAGCTGCATCTTCAGTTCACTATCTCACATATGGTGGCAGGAATGGGGACTCGGGTGGTGCAATGAAAGCCCAAGTATCTTAGAAATATAACATTAAGCTGGTCATAAAAATCTAATCTCTGAAATGCACCGACGTTTGAAGAGCGTAAGCACCGACGAGTTGAGCAGACTCATATGTTTTTGGAGTTTTCATTGATATGATGTTTGCATTTAAATTTTGTTTATCTTTTGCTTTACGTGTTACTTCCGATCCCACCTCTTCAAAGTTTATATCTGACAACGGGTAGAGCTAAAGCCATTAATTAGAACCCTGGGACCTCGATGAGCCGCGACTTCGTATCATTGTGTACGAATAGTTTTCCTGACTTCTTCATTTTGGCTTACCTTTTATTTTGCCAAGGATTTTAAAAGCATATTAATCATACATGCAAATCATGATTATCACTATTATAAATCTCAAGTTTGACGTGAAACATAAAAAAATTATTTGATAACTCAGGACGATAAATGCTGATGACGATTAAAAGTGTCTCTTAAGTTATCCTTAAGCGTCATAAACTTGACCGCCAGAGCTGTACTCCACCAAGCCCCTCGGAGAACAGGCCGCCAACGCCAGCTCCTGATGAGAGAGCCTCAGGCAATGCAGCGTTGAGTGTTCCTGTAGTCATAAAAGGTGGTCCAACTCTGCAGTGCCGCGAAATACGACCCATGAAAGTGCAGATTCCAACCTGGTGATCTCAGTTAAGTGCCTGTAACTCTCGTTCCTAATATGGAGAGCATCAGCCGACACCACCGAGCGGCCCTCACGTGCAAGAACAGGCTATGGAAATCTCTAAATCAGTCCATTGGTCCAGCCGTGCTTTGGCTCAGAGCACAACCAAAGTTTCAAGAACAAATAAATTAGGACATATTCGTATATACATTGTTGATCATCATGGAGGACTCGAATACTGTACGTATGAATCAGCTTATTTTTGTGCCTAAGTGTAACACAGCAAATGCTTGAAGCTGAAGGGTGAGTCTCTACTGAAAATTCAACTACGTTGATTCACTTTCATTCACTCAAATTTCTTAGCATAATATTTTAATTATCTACAATAGAAGTTGTACGCCATATTCGGACGTACTAAACTCAATTAAACTTACATTATGGGTGGAAAACTCAGAACGATAAAATGCACGCGAAGCCTCCAATTTGACGGAGCGATATCGGGAGTCAGAGCACAGGGTCGCAGCAAAACATTGGTGTGGACTGCGGCTCGAGACTCGACAATCTCCTGATGAATGGACTCCCTTTCAATGCAATATTTCTTACTGGTCTCGCTTTCAGAGATATATTCATGAATGAAAACATTTTCGAAGGTCTGCTGCCCAACTCGGTCCTATGCCTCTCCAGCTTGCACAATGTTGCTTTTTTCATAGAAGAATAGCAGAATTTTACTTTTTTGTGCCCATTTCATTAATATTTAAGGTTGTATGTTACCCTCATTTCACAGCGATTGTAGCATTGGGACGAATTCAGCTTGGCGATTACAGCTTTGGGAAATCTGAATGATTCTGCGTAGTGAACTATAAAATTTATGCTCACAACTTATCTCATTTGAAGTTTCGAAGTTGCAAAAGAGTCGAGTGACGAACAGGAAAACAGAATCTAATATGCATGAGTTTGCGTGCAGTCAATTCTGCAATTGCAGTAACGCGACATAAAAGATACATCCAGAGAGCATCATAGGATGATCAAACAACTTGGAGGTACTGCGTGATGAGCCACTGTGCCAAAATCTGAAAATCCTTCAACTTGGTCAATGAAACAAACGAAAGCAAATAATCTCCTCCTCGCTCGTTTATCAAAATGACTGTCGAATACGACGCAAGTCCGTGGTTCATGAAGAAACATTCAAGCGCATACTTTGATCACGGCATGCCTAGTTTCGTAATCTTTTCTGCGAATAGCAAGTAGAAAGAGATTCATAAAGAAGAAATATTGCACCAAGAGAAAGGGCTGTCGAATCTCGATGACTGCAACACTGAAATTAACTAGTCTTAATTTTGGATGGAATACTTTTTTATTGGACCAAACTTTTGCCGTACAGACGTTGTGTGATGTCAAGAAAAGCGTTGCCCTGTCAAAGAATATCAGACCAAGAACAAAGTAACATGGAACGTGGACTATACAAAGTGACTACCCGGTGCCGACCTACGAAACGGAGCAGCCGTCTTAGTCAACTTGCCTTTAAGGACGTTAAGATCAATATCCGAGCTCGGACGAAAACCATTATTACCTCAAAGGCTGGAGAAAACAAGCAACTCGTCAGAAAGAGAAAATTACCCTTTCAACGCAGAGCTGGGTTTTCTGCCCCACAGCCAACAAAACGCCGACGCCATGGGCACGAACCAAAATCTTCTTAGCCTTCGGTAAAACATCACGTGGTCTGACGTCATGCAGGCTGGACGATTTTTCAAACCACGAGGCTTTGGAGTGAATGCTTCTCTGTGAACGCCCAAATTATCCTTTCATATTGTACGTGAAGTATTTCATTATGAAAGGGAGATATCTTTCAAACAAACTTTAAAACAGAAACTACTGTCTTCAAAAAAATATTAAAAGATTCCGTTAAAAACCAACAGTCGATATAAAATCACTTTCTTTTAAAAATTACGCATCAGCATTGATTCTACAATTCAGCTTAAAAGATTTTTCCACCTTTCTAAAGATACAAGACAATCATTGGTCAACTTTTTTAAAACTATCCTAGAATAAAACTGAAATAGCGAATATCACTTTATTAAATTTCTTGACAACGTTTCGATCCGAAACATTGAGCATCATCAGGTTCTTCAAACTTTTCAAGTACATCAAAAATGAATTTTGATTGCAATTTCGGTCCAAAAATGTTTTGAAACGAAACGTTGTCAAGAAATTTAATAAAGTGATATTCGCTATTTCAAAGTTTTACTCGCGGATAGTTTGAAAAAAAGGACCAATGACTCTCTTAGTATCTTTAGGAAGGAAGAAAAATCTTTTAAACTGAACTGTAAAATCACTTCATGGCAATGTTTCAGCATTAATGTACGTTTTCTACGATACAGAACATAACACAAGCTTATTTGAAGGCTGTAAGCATATTTCCCAAGTAATAGAATCTTCTTAATAGAGTAATGAAAATGTAAAAAGACATAAAGTGTGCCCAACACACGTGAGCACTTCAGAAACAAATAGTAAGCAGTTCTGAGGCATATAATGCGCTGCCTATTGACGGTAATCTGCGCACAGACACAACGCGTACGTTAGTGACACCAGCAATTTATTTTTCGTAATGAGCAGCATCGCCGTCATCAACTTTCATTTTCAGAACTTTTATAATGAATCAATATTTCGATACTCGGTCATGATATATTCCTACAAACAAATGTTCGATGCATTTAAACATCAATTGCAAACTTTGGAAGTAATGAATGTGGTGAAATGGAAAATGTATTTCATTTTTTACAACACGATCCCCTAGAATGGTTGTATTTTGAACGTTGAAACTTATAATTTTACCATTAAATACTGTATTCGTAGTAAACCAATAAAAATTCATTTGAACACTAACTGGAGTAGTTCAAAAAGTAAACTCAAAAAAATGAAAATACGAGTTCAATAATAACAAAGCCGTTTTCTTTGAGAAACAGGCTCACACAGAAGCCAGATTTTCCTCTTCTAATGATAGCACTTACTACGATGATTGGGAGACATTTCAGTTCACGATGACATCGCTGCGGCCTATGTGTTAGCTACCTAATGTATGCCATAGGTGAATGTTCAAACAAAAAGAATTAAAATATTCACCTCACAGAGTAAAATTTCAAACATAAAAATAAAGCGAAATTGTTCAGATGTACTAAATTCTGCAAGAATGAGGTTGATAATTATTATGCTAACGGGATTTTCAGATATAAATGTGTAAATGTAGTGAGAACATTAAAGTGAAATTTGTTAAGGCATACAGTCGCCTCAGATACAGTAAAAAAGGTGGTTTACGAAATCACGAGTGCAAGTTGAACAATTCCGAGCATGTGCACTTTTCATAGGGCCATGGGTTAATAACTATGATGATGAGAAAATTTTCTATAATATACATATTCCAAATAAATGCAAACTCTTGAGCAAAAAGACCAACGTGCGGGAGGACAGTCCCATAATTCCGATGAAACCCCATTTACTGAAATAATTTCCCAAGGAAACAAAATAATTAAAGATCTAGAATAACCAAGTTATGAAGATAGGGAAAAATAACGCGTTTCTATAAAATTCTTGCCTGAACGTGCAACAAAACTTGGGAGAGCAAACAAAACTCAGCGCACGGGAAAATAGCGGCCCCATTCCCCGGCGCGTGCGGTAGGCATGCACCCAAATATGCGTCAAAAGTTCAGCAAGCACCGTAATTGTGGAGTCACTCAGCGTCTCAAAAACACGATGCAGGTTGCGTGCGTGGCATCCGTTTACCGTCGGACGCATTAGGGGTAAACAACGAATCAAAAATTGCAAAGCTGCTTCCATTGATGAGAGATTTGAAGTCGGAGCCGCGTGACCATTTTGCGGCCCTCCAGCTGTGAGAATTGGTGATGTGGCAAGCCCACGTGGCCCAACAAGAAAAAAAATGGTAAAGCAAATCAGTGGCAGCCAAATTTCGCTCGAGATCTACGAAGAAAAGGTTTGTGGAACTAGTGGCTCTCGCTTTCAATATTGAGCAAAGGTAAGCTTATTTGATAGATAATGAATAATAATTTATTGGTAAGTGAGACGCGTCAACATATTATACAGATGCTTCATGCACTAGACACCGTGAATCATCACCTTTGAAGAATTGACCTGATAAAAATTAATTCGGCAACTGCGGGCTTTTTGTATCATACGTTGTGTTCGCTAAGGTTGAGTTAATTTCAAAACTGCAGTTTGGTGAAATTATGTAACACAGAAAGAGTTCCAGAGATAAATTAGTGTCTACTTTTACTTTCTTGAGTTTTATCTTTTGCTAGTTAGTCTAAGTTAAATTTTGCTTTCTCGAGTTAATATAAAAATATATTTTTCCTTGAAGCTTCCTTCTAACTTCTCTAAGCGTCTCCAATCTTCAATGACTACTGAATCAAGTCAACGGTTTTGCTAATGTTCCGGCAGAAAAAACGATCTCTCTGATTTTGAGTTATATCTGTACGTACATAATTGTACTTCTTTATTCTTAGAATAAGGCAATGAAAATTTAAATCTGCCATCGTGAAATCCAAAGTTCAATTGTAAAATTAAAATTTTAATTACGAAATTTGAATTGGTCATTGTGAAATCAAACCTAGATGAATACGGTTACGCGTTACATAAAGATAACGTGTTAAGAACTCTTCACTCATGTGGAGTGTTTCTGCAAGAGAGTGATACAAAAATGATGCTCTAAATAAGAATGCCTTTAATAGTAAATATGAGCCTAGCGTTTAGATTTGTTGTACTACTTGAGCGCAGAAAGCAGGAGTTGGATAGTGCAGCTGGTTAGGTGGAGTGGTCGATCATGCCAAACATGCTCACGTCCTCTGAAAATCCATACAGATAGAATGGAAAGGTGTTATCCAATGGCTGAAATGTTAGAGGGTCAGAAGGAATTTCATTAATTCTTTCCAACAATGGATGTGATTCCGTTAAAATTTTGCGGTTGAAATATAAAATACTCTCAGAATGAAAATATAAATGGTATTAAAATGTAACCGTTGAATAAAACGAAACAAAAAAGAACTACTGCACGCATTGTCTTTCCACACTGGTTAATTTACTCCTTATTTGGGTATTAGATGAAATTTCTGTTGTTTCAAATATATTTTGTTCAGGGTGATGTAAATGTATCGAACCGATGCTACGAGTATATTATTTCACGACGACAAACAAAAGTAAAAATCATCTAATTTAATTTCATAAGGTCCGACAGAAATATATTAAACCAAAACTATATGATTTCTGAACAATAAACCAGAACTCAAAATTACAGTTTGTAACTCCATAACGTCCAATTCAATTCCATAGCGATGAATTTAACATTCATAATGACCAATTCTAATTCCGAAGCAACAAATCCTAAATTTGACGTATTCAAATTTCATAAAGAAGATTTCTAATTTCATATTGGGGGGAGCTCGTAAAAGAAGTTTACAAATTTCTGTATTCCGCTACTCGCCACTGAAAAAATGGAACACGTCCGGCGAGGCGAATCAAGTGCGAAGGCTGCGACATTCTTCCCGTCATGCACGAATATCTGATCCAGCTTGACCACGAACATGGGTCACATTTAGTGTGACTATTGTGCTATAAAACATGGAAATGTTCATTCGAATCAGGCTACCCTAATCATGTAAAAATTTCGTAACTCATTCTCCATTTGAATCCTTCGCCTGAAACCCACAGTAGCCTTTTGCGTAAAATCTCACACTATACCCACTGCAAATGATACCAGCAAATACATTCTTCTCCGTGCATCAAGTTAGGCTGGCTTCCAATTCCCCTTGCTATGTTCATATTCTTTCCCCGCATTGCTGTAGTACAATTTGCTTTGCTGTTCCAAAACCGACCTGACTGGCCGCTCAGAATGCTCCTTTGTGACAAAGTTGAAAGCCGCAGTTTTGTTGCTTGTGCACTAGGGCAGCAGGGCAGGATTACGTGGAACTTGCCAGAGGGATTGAGGGACAGCGGTACCTGAGATAACATTTATTCTTTTTCGGTCAGAATTTTCAAACGAAAAACTGAGAGTACCTCAGTCGACGGCGGACAGGATTTTATTTAAGTCAGTAATTGACTTTTCAGCCTCTCAACTGTGAGAAGTCCAGTCAACGTTGTATTTTAGTTGTTGTCATGGACATATTTTGCAGTCCATTTGTGCGAAAATCATTTCAGATTCATGCTTCTGAATGCAACAAATTTTTTGAACAGTGTTCTTTCATCACGTTCTAACTTTTCCACTTTGAAATTTTAAAATATCTTTTACTAAAATAGGTGATGTTTCGTTTTGGAATAGGAATGTACAAAAAAAATTGTTCATATCGAAAGATATTATAAAATATTACCGATGAGAATTGCGAGAAAATTTTCCGGGCAAATGCGCTCGAGACCAAACTGCCCAGTTTTAGCAGTTCTTTCAGACCATTGTCCGTAGTCTAAATCCCTTAATATAAAAAAGTTAATTTCAACTGGAACAGGCGTATAGATGGTATTTCTGAGAAATTAAGATCTTATATATTGAGAATTATCACGCTCATAACCTTAAGAGCACAACAAACTTAAAAATTCCTATTTGCCAACCTTAGCCGAATGAATTCTTCTCATTCGTCATATGCACCCGATATGTCCATGAACGATCCATAGTATTGTATTCATTAACCCACATATGCAGAGATGGGGAAAACATTTGTATCATCTACGGAAAGGAAACTTTTACGAGGAGCTTATTATGCATTTGAGAAACATGTGCAGCTCGTTACACTGCAGTGCTCATGCAAATTGAGCTAAGCAATCATCATGCTGTAGCAAATATAGAAATCAGCTTTGCTCTCTGTCGGTCCCAGTGTGGTCCGCGTGCATCGAAGTTAACAGCCGCACCCTCCTAATTACGGAACTTTTGTTCAGTTTGACCAAACTATACGAAAACGTTGTTGGAGCCAAAATGTTTGTCATTTGGTACAGAAAGTTTGTCTTCACTCGACTCGTGTGACCGAAACTATAATATTAGTTTATGTCTGGTAGTTGTGAACTGTACTTTTGGCCGTCTGAATAGGTTCGTTCAATGAATGAAGAGAATCTATTATCTATTACTATACTTTCTGTGCGCAGAATTTTAAAAGAAAATGACATGAGCAGCGATATATCTACTATTGGACATGAACTGCTCTCATTCCTAAGAACCATTGACATTTTTACCCCACACTTCATACTCATTTTAAACTTAGCGAGAGCTAAATTAACCTCTATCGCGCTCAAATTATCTCAAAGCTTCCATTTTTAAATGAACTCCTAAAATTGCTGTGGTTCCATTTTGCTACTGCAGTAAATAACGTAGTTTTCCTTGGCTGGAAAAGACCGTCCGCTTGATCCCTATCGTTTGAGTTGTTATCGTGACGGGTGCGGAAAAGTGGCTTCCTTTAAAAAAGGCATCATTTCCTGCAATAAACTTTTAAGTTGCCGAGTGATTTTCGGATTTGGTGAGAGGAAGAAATTGCCACCAGAGTGCCCAGAAATCTCGCCCAACAAAGCTGGGAGCGCTTAGCCGTTACTCTGACGCGCATGAGGCAGCAGCACATCTAGAAGAGGAGGTGCCTGGGGTGCACCAGTGATGAGGTGACTTTATAATACTTCAAGATTCGAGGTGACCATGAGGTTAATTAAGAAACATCGAATGCTGCTGATTCACATGAGCAAATCATTTCAGGAATCAAATTTACATACAGAAGGCTAAGCCAATTTAGTTTGAAAGTATTACTGAAGAGCGTGGGGCACACCATGAGGCACTTCTGATGAGCAGACGCTAACGCGAGTTGTGCTGCTACTGAGGCAAGCCACGCTCGCTTCGAGACCCTCATGACGATAGAAACCCAGCGTTTTATAGTCACAGAGCTCAATTTAAGAATATTTCTTAAAAAGCGTGTAAAACGTATGAAAATTATTATGGAACTAATACTGATTAGTATGAAAAGAGGAAATGAAGAGAACTTGAGCTCAGTGACTCACTCTGAGGTGCGCACTGAACAGCGAGCTCCGTTGCGTGTTTTATGGTTTTCTGCCCGTCGCTGTGAGGACGGAGTGAAATCCTCTGCGTGCACGCAACCGAGGAAAATGAAGTTGCTTCAGTCGAACAAAACGCTTTTCCTTTAGAATTGTCACAGCTCGTGCTCTCACTGTCTCTGCATTGAGAATTGATTATTGGTGCACAAGCGCCAAGCTCACCGAGTGTGCGAATTTCAACCCACGGGCCTTAACTTCGTGGTCAGTCTTCTGCGTGGTACTTTGCTTCAATTGGTACTTTGATGCACATGCAGACTCAGCTCAACAACGTCGTTTGTTTTTTGCGAGTGCCATAAAAACTATTTTGCTGCCTGAGCCTTGAATTGCGGTTCGACTTTCTTCAAGTCTTCACCATTAAACTGAAGAGCTATTCATTTATCTTGCGGGGAGTGTATAGAGTCTTATGTTCTATTTCATGCCTGTGTACGAGTGTTCGTAGATGACTGATCAATAAGAAATATCTATTTACATACATCCCGTAGAATTTTGCAGGAATGCTTAACGGATACGAGCAGTTTCACATATTTGAGTGATGATTTAGCCTCTAATTTTGTTTGCTAGAATCAAATGTGCTAAGAAACATTGGTGCTCTTTAATACTACGCAATTGGCCAGCTCGTGGAAGAAGAAACCTTGTTGTGGAAATCGTTTGCATTACGGAAGCGCAGACTGAGTTATTCAAGGGAGTGTACTGGCCAGAAATACATGGTCCACTGTGAGTAGGCTCAGTAAGCTCTTTCTAGTGCTTTGTTGAAGTGTGAGCTCAGCCTTCTTCAGCAAGTCGGAGCTCCTCCTCCACTCTCACGCGCTCTCAGGCTGGCCGAAGTGTGTCACAATCGCAGGATATCTCAACGGGCCTTCACACTGCCTTCACTCAACGAATATCCCTCAGCTTCTCTTCACATAACGTCTCGTGAATATTCACGTTCCTTTCTTCATCATCATAAGCTTTGAGAAAGTAACTTTAAGCCTTAATTGAGTATCGAAAACCCATTGTCAGATTGTGAAGATAAAATTTTCGTCCCCCAAGGTAGAATATTTTTAATTTGGTTATTTTATTAGTTACGAATTACCGATCTTGTTCTGTACAAATGACAAGCTCTCAAAAATACAATTGACTTTGCATGTATGGCCCTCGGCCAAATTACAACGCTAAATAGACATATGACCCGTTTGTATCAGTGATGCGTTCCCAATCACGCGGGGCATGTAACATATCACTAAAAAGAGGTATGCCGATTAGCACTAATTACCCCGTTAGTCCTATACTCTTCATAATTTGCAGCCAAGCATTCCATACAGTCGAATGATCAATCCAAAAATCATCTAATTTTCAAAGTAAATTTGGTTAATAGATATTCAGACAATTCGAGAAGGCAGTTACATTGTAGTACATTTCGAGTAAAGTAAGTTGACCTCGTGAGCATTGTATGAGAATTCAACAAAATATGAACTTCAGCCGTAGAATCCGTACAAGCTTAGGGAATTGAAGTGTTTTGAAGGCCGTATTTGTATGAAAATTCACACGTTCTTCGCCTTCAAGCCAAAGTGCCGACAACCACCAATAATGCTCATGTATTGGAAGAAGTTACCGTACACAATCCTGGATGTACTCAGAAAGAAGTAACCAAATCGTATAGATTCCAAAAAGGTTTGATATCAGCTGATATTTACTTCATTGAAAAACTTACACTTTCACCTTTTTGTTTCAGGTCCTTATTTATACGTTACAAGTAAACAGCAAATAAATCTTATTTTTTGCACTTATTTTCTTTTATACATGAAATAAACATGATTTAACCGCAGTTCATTTTCCCCCTCGTAGAAAAGTCGACACTAATTTACATGAATGATACCCTTTGTTACCACATACTTTAATCACTGTGTCCCGAAGTGCAGCGCCTTACCCTGATGACGGCAAGTGCATATTTGCCGTCTGCCCGATCCCTACTGAACGCGTCTTTGATTGCGCCCTTCAAAAGGGATTTCTTCACAATATTTATGTGTACGTACTTAAACTTTAGCTGGACTGTGGAAAAGATGAAAGACTCAGACCAAAATACTCTACCATTTTCAGTTTAGTCCTTTGAGCTCTGCTGGGACACTCCAGTCTCGGCTCAATTTCTGCTCGGTAATTTTGGCGGGCTTCATAAGCATTCCCATTTAGTCAGTTAGAGAATTATCACGACTCTCCTCGAACACAGGGCAAAGGGACATCGTGTGTCTGGTACAATGTTGAACTCACAAATCTTCAAAATTGATCATTGGAACTTTTAGAAACTTGCAGTTCAACGTAAAGTACACAGATAAGTCTTAAATAGGTTTACAAAACAATTTATATGTTCAAAACTCGGGTTAAGTGTCCAGTTCATTTATATCCAACTAAGTTTGATGAGAATGAATACTTTTACGCTGATTACACGCAAGTAACCGCACAACATGATCAAAAAAATACATTGAAGGCTCCCTGAGTCGTATTTGGATATTTGAAGTCACATTTCATACTCTGCCGTAGACCTGCGCCCACCACGGCCGCCTCAACAACATAGGCGCGCGCCGCCTCTTTGTTGAGCACGTCAACGCTCCAGCGAGGCAAAAGTATCGCAACTTGCCAAGTTGGAGGCTGATGCTTTACCCATGCAAGGAGAAATGGCCTGGAGCCCTTGATGAGATTCCTGAACGCAGGAAAATATCGGAACTTTTGCGTCAAAGATAATTCGTTAGACACAAAGGCAACGGCTTCGATGACGCGGAAAACGACATGACGTGGACACGGCAGGACGTCCATTCGCAGAGATAGCTCAGAGACGAAGGCAGTTGTCAAGTTGCTTAGGTTCAACGGATGCTTTTTCAGGTTCCACTGCACATAAATCATAAAATAGAAGGAGTGACATTTATTGATTTTTAACTTTTGAGGATGTCTTCCCTTTCCTTTCGTAAGACATTGTGGGCTCGCTGTATGAGCTGGTACAAAATTATGGGTATGTAGTTAGTGCAAATCATCAAAACTTCTACTGCGTGCATCCATCAGTAAGTGCATGGATTACTACTGAAACAATAGCATTTTACACTCAGTGAATGTTCTACTGTATTGATCAAGTCGATTGCAATTAAGATTTTTTTTTAATTTCCAATCCAGCAAAGTTTTTAAGTACGCAGCATTACGGTGTTAAATGTTTGATAATATCCCTACTTTTAACGAGAATATATTTGAAAATTTCCTTGTATAGCATCGAAAGGTATTTTATTTTTTATTAAAGAATTGATGGTTTACGAGAGGAATTTCGTAATCGAAAAAGCTCTTATGTGATGTTTCCTTTTCGATACGAGGGTTAGATCTCTGTTTTTTCTTCAAAGAAGAGAAAAATTTAAGAACCCCAAACGTACACACATATCCCAGTCAATATATAGGTCCAAATGGCTTTTAATGACTCGAGTCCTATAGAAATTGTCGATGCACGTGTATTGAAAATGATATTTTTGAGGTACCAATATTCTCTTATTGGTTTTCACAAAGCTGTTTTAGGATAATTGCTCTAACTAGCCCTGTAAACTCCGCCAGTCTATCGGTTAATTAGTGTCTGCAGAGTTCAGCAGCGGTCCAAAGCACGAAACTCGGTCGCAAATCGATTCATTGTATTTTTAAGGGTATTGATGAGAAATTTGAGTAATTCTTCTCTTCAGCTCTCCAATCCTCTCCCAAAGCACGACTAAACCTGCCAGCAAAATATCCATCAATACGTTAGACGCTTGACCGTGATTACAGCTCTTTTCCACCATTACTCGATGGAATATCTTGCTTGAATTGCACGCCCACATTCATCCCTTTAGTTTTTAAATCCTGGCGTAATATACCAATCAAAGTCGATGAAATCACTTCTTCTCTTGGCTGAAGATTTCCCTGACGAGCCGACGTCCTCATTAGTCGAAACGTTGTTTTTTCTTAACGCAATGCTTTATTTTAAATAGCCTTAACATAACTTTGTTATGACTGGTCTAAATGTCTTCTCGACCCAGCGGTTATTTGCTGCATTTCTACAAAATTCTGAGGCGGCTATCTTTTTTATGCAACGTATTTTTCCTTTAAATTTCACTAGTCGCTCCAGATAAATTCATTCTCAGGAACTAACTCAATTACGGAATTGTGGCAGTATGTCAGTTTGAATTAGTTCAGTCTTATAGCTGAAAGTATTTTGTATTGAAAATTTTGAAGTATGATCGAATGGCCTTTACTCGAAGGAATTACTGTCATTCCTCTGAATTGACTAGTTTTCACTTCTAACTTCCGAACTTCGTATCTTCTCCTCTCAATCGCCGCGTAGCAATCGTTTTTAGTTAGTACAATAATGGTTCTTCTTTTCATCGTATCATCCGTTTACTTCGTGGACTTTATGCTGCAGTCGCCGAGCTTGCACTTCACGTTCTACTTAGTTGACTAAATTTCATTCTCAGTTACAAGGACTTCTCAGAGAATTGCGTCGAGCAGTGTTGCTTAATCTTGTCATTGATGCCATGCTGCAGCCTTTGAACTCCAAGTCCTCTACTCGAATTCCTGAGACACGAGAACTCTCGACACAGGAACCCTTTGTCAAGTGAATCGTTACAGCCGATTGACCAGGCACTGCTCAAGGAAGCCAGCTGATGAACAATTTCGTATCCAGGCAACCCGTGATAGTGAATATGATCTTGTTTAACAAGAGTGGAAATAAAATCTCAAGAAAACGGATAATAGAAAGTACATAACGTCGACCATCTGCTCGGTTAGTGTGCAGCCATTGGCTGTTCACAACTCAGAGCGACAGGCAGCAAGATTCAGACACCCGACAAGAGATTTTTTGGGCAGGATATCGCTGACAATTCAGTAGAAATAACTTATAGCCTCTTTTGAGAGCATTGCAATTGCGGTATCAATATTTTACTTTTGAAAATTCCCATTTATCATGTTCACTTGAGCAAAATTTCCATTCTGGGTTTTCTTGTACCCACAATAAATGCGCATCACAGGGCCTTGTAGGACCAGATATATATTCCAATTCCCTCTCAATAGCGTTCGCTGCCCTAATATGGCTTCCCACATCATCACTTTTTATTCGCGGAACTTTTCACCGAGATGTTTGATGTTCAAATCCTTCGAGGTTGAAGCCCGTGGCTTTCGGACATGGTTCTGAGGCAGAGCATGGACGTGAGCCTGGCCCATGCCAGGCGCAACAGTCCTCGAAGTCCTGTCTGAGCGCCTCTTACTAACAAAGCGAAGTTAGGGCCGCATTTGATCACTCCCATTGTTGTCCCGCAGACAAGTTTTGCCGCGACGGAGAACTCGGGGAACCGGTCCTCGCTCCCTTTGTTTTGCTCTCACCGCGGTTTCGGTGGCGGTTGGCAGGTTAATTGCTCCTCGCAACAGTGGAATGGAGATCAGATACTGAGTATTGGCGCTCTCAAAGACAGAAGCTGCGGACACAGATTTGGGAGTCAGAGAAGTAGCCGGAGATAGCAGTTCTAAACAACTGATATGAGAATGAATGCCAAGGCCATAGACTTGAATTTCGATTATTCAAGGCTTTCGTTAGTCATGAAGTGGTGGTGCCTCCCAGTTATATGATAAACTCATAATTACAGTTTTTAGCACGTATGCTTGAATTTTGAGAATGTAGGAATACGGTCGATATTTTACTGCGACGGTTACCATTATAATGAATGTTATTGAGCAAAGACAATCTTAACTGAAATTTTCTATCATGTGGAACTTTTGACACCCGTTGTACAACGTGTAGCCTTCTGCAACAAGTTTTAGAAAAATCTTGAAACACTTATAAAACTAGTCTACTACGCTACATTTGTTGAGCACTGGGCGGGAAATTTTCCATCGATAGCCTCATCAATGACATCAGAACAGGGTGTTGAAAAGCTGTACTTTCCACTGAGAATTTCGCTCATCAAATTATTACATCTAATCACTACGAGCATTTGACGCAATAATAGGTTACTTGGGCGCCATTCCTTTCCCGTGAGTAGAGGATGCGAATATTTGTAATTCACACTCCCTATTTTTCATACATTACACACAAGGCATGGAGTGAGCTCGAGTTAATTAGCTTGTGGTCTCCAGAGACGGGATCGCTGCTAGTCATTTGAAAGGCGAGGGCAGGGCTGGGCAGATGTAACATGAAAGCATTACTTTCAACAAAAGCATTACCTTTTTTACTCTCCTTTATGTATATATAGTGATAGCTTAAACTTCATCTTAACAAGTTAGTTTATTATAACACACGAACCGTAATATTATGCCATTTTAGCAAATCCGTATTTTGTGAATAGGAGACATTTCAAATCGCATCGTAACCCTGCACAGCGAAATTCTATTTTCAATCACAAACAAAAATCATTCGTGGATAATTTTGACGAAAAGACTATAGTAATTTTGAAGTCTAACATACACGTACGGTCCATCGCCCAGTGTTGGTTAATCGATAAATTGCCCAGCGGATTGAGCACTACATGGGGCTAAGCCTGTATAATGATTAATGTGCAGTGAATAATGAATAAGAAACTCTTCCACGACCAGCATGACGTGCCACAGCTGCTGGTGCAGGTATGGCACCCATTACGAGGCTCTGATACGTCTTCGGTTGACACTCTCGGAAGAAATCATCGTCTGGTTTTATTGGGCTTAAATTTTCAAACACAGTTTTAGAGTCTCAACATTAGTATGCTTAACGCGAATGCGAGGCATTGATGAATTCACACTGCAACTAAACTGTGTGTGAACATAATTAGCGATAGAAGTTGAACAAAAACAATAAGTTTGGTTTTCGCATAACTTGTGTCGTAAGAAGGTATTGATATCATCCTTCATAAAGCCAATGATGAGCTTGAGTTCTAATTTGGCGCTGTTATCAGGGCAATAATTGTACATAGTTGGAAGGCTCTGAGTAGCAATAAACACGACACGGGAATTGTATTCTTCCGTACGATATCTTCGTAAATCTTGATGAGTTTCCCTCAATTTATACCACTCCTGCTAAAAGGACCCATTAAGAAGAGATTCATCGTTTTGGGGAACATCGTTAATGACAAACAAATTTTGCATACACAATCTCTCTGCCGGCGATGAAATGAGAAAACCACGATCGAACGGACGGAGTAATGACGTGTGAAAAAATCAAAGATAGTCAAAGAATTTAGACAAACGCAATTCTCCCTGTTGGACTCGACTGGCAGGAGATGGGCGAACCCTGGCCACAACTTGGGCTTATTTTCGTGGCTATTACTCTTTGTTGTTACTTTCCTCTGTTACTCTCCCCTGTTACTCTCCCCTGTCACTCTCCCCCGTTACTCTCACCTATGCTACTCTCACGCGCTAGCGTCAGCGATCTGAGTTCCATGTCACTCAAAGTACATCAAATTTGCCAATCAAAGGGCTCATATGTTAACGAAAATTTTTGGTCGGTATAAAAAGGTTAGATTAAAAAAGTTACCTGCTTTGCTCAGGCTCTGAATTTCTAAATTTTTTGCCTTCTAATACACAGTCTTGTCCCTTGAGAGAATTTCTGTCAGCCTAAAAGTGCCACCGTTCAATACTGAACGCATTTGTTGACTATTTTCCGGGAAAAAGCGCAGTATTCTCCTCTAACTTTGCTTTGTCAGCTAAGCGCTCGACCTTGTTGTATCATAGCTACAGAGCGGTTTTTTGAGGCAGAAATATTCGTAAACGTGAATAGTTTGCTCGTGGAAATAGCATTGTGAAAATATTTGCTTGACAAAACGTAAAGTTTGCCGCCATATTCGTGCAAAGAAAATTTTATGAGTTGCACCTCAAAAGCTACTCCATTACACTGACATACACCACACTCACCACCTCTCAAACGCAACGTAAAATGAGTAAGCTGTAAGCCAACGACCTCGCCAACACACATTAAGTACGATCGCATGGTACGTTAGAGAGGGTTGCAAGATCATAAATGGTTGTGTCATAACATTTATGAGACGATGCGTGTGATACACTAAATCAGACCCTCGCCTGAAAACTGCAAGGTTTAAAAAACTGGAAGTTTTATGTGTAGGAACGGCAGTTGCACATGTGGCCGTGAACTTTGAACTTTGGGCAATGAGGGGATCCTAGCGATAGGTTTGCTGAGGGAGATGGGCTCTGACCCGAGACGGGACAAAACGGAATGTGCAGTGCAACTTCAGTCAGGTCTAGTCAGAGGTTCAGTGCGTTCTTTCTGAACTCTACAAAACGTTCCGGCTCTGCGAAAGTTACTAAGAATTTTTTAATATCATCATAAAATTGAGCGGCTAATATGTTTCAAAAATTACAACAGAAGAGAACTTAAGCGTTTTATTACAAATTCCGCAGTATATCATTTCAAGAAAAATCTGAACACTGGGACGATTATATTTTATGAAAAGAAACGTAAATTTTAAACAGAAAACTGCCCCTGCACTGAGGACGCCTTGAGTTCCCGTATTGGGGCGTTAAAATGGCTGAAACATAAATAACTGAGATTCCTTTGCCACCAACTGAGCGAGCGAATTGCGTGAAGACTCAAACCACTCAGCCCCAAAATGCCTCACTCTTAAAGCCTTAATGAACTCATTAACGATGGGATTCAACAATCAGAGTCGCAATTCCGGCGCCTCAAATCCGATTTCCACTGGTAAACTGTCGCTGTTTGCAGACATGTCTAGGACGAGTTTTTGCGAGGGTGATTGCTGCGGACTAGACTAAAAGTATCCTTGGGAATCAAGTATTGATGATGAAACAGGAGTTCGAAGTGAGTGTTTGCGTTTGTTTTTAAAGAAAAAATTGGTAAATGCCCCTCATGTGAAACGCGTTTGATTTTTGCATAAATATAAACACTTCAGAATTGCAGCACAAATGCCGACATTTAGTATAAAAAACACCTAGTAAAAGTTACGTCTTTCCAAGTCAAAAATTACGTTTGTTTATGTTTGGCGTAGCCAAATACTCTGTTTCACATTGCAGCAGCTTTTTCAGTTAGTCTTGGCAAACACACGCAGCTCAGCTCAATAAGTTGCTTTCACCTTGGATTCCTTGAAAGAAACTCGGGCAACCTGGCCCTGGTCACACTGGTGCGCCGCCTTATCAGCATCAGGTTTAACATTTTTGACCCAAGAGAAGTACTCCGCCCAGCATTGAGCCCGAGACCTGCATTATAAAAGCCATTCCCACCATCACTTCCACTATACCACAACGAGCATGTCATAATTACGAACCACGGGATGGCACGTTCATCAATCTACCGAACAGGCCTAGCCGTGTTCATGATGTCGAAACAAAATTACAGGTCTTACAACCCGAAAACTGTCTTTTTTCTCATATAAAATCGGTTGTAAGCCCGCCTGCATGGCAGTGAAAGCCGCAGCTTACCGGTGTCCGTGTGAGGAAACACGGACGAAAATGCCAACACGTTCACAACCGGAGAGCGGAATTTAGAAATTTGAATTCCCACCTGTTGTTCTCTGAGCGGTACGAAATCGGTGCATGAAGATGAATATTTTAGGCTCGAACGGCAAGGAATAAACTAAAGATTTTCGAGCCTAGTTTTCATTCATTCGTAATGCATTTCTGAATTTCTTAAAGAATCCCGCTAGTGAGCACCTCACACTTGCGGGTGTTGTCAGCATAGCTGCCCACTAAAATCGGCGCGAAAAACTGTGTGGAATTCCCTAGTTTTCGTTTGAGAAAGTCATTATAGCCTGCAAAAAATAGAGCAAACGAAGATTGCAAATATTTTTGAAGAGAAAAATACAAAAAACTTGTTTAAGTGTTTTGATTGCGGGAATATTTTTTGCGTCTGTTAAAATAATTGTGTGTAAATTCTCATGGATTGACATCAATTCATTGTCTTTTTTTAGTGTCTATAGTGGGAGATAGAAGATATTGGAGCCATAATATATTACAGCAAGTTATAAATGTTCTTACTCCATTTATAGGCCACCGAGCATCGTATGAGTCATTTTATCATGATTAAGGTCGAATATCAAAATTTCAATTGATTTCAACACTACCATTACATAGATATGAATCAGGCCCGAAATATTGCTAAGTGTAAAGATTAAAAACTTTCACCATGCTTGCTTTTCCTCCATGCTTCATTTCCTTTTGACTAACGTTGTACAACTCATTCATATTTTTACAATTCCGTGCTAGGGAGTGCCACAAGAGTCAAAAGAACGAGCGACGGCGTCAGTACAGAGCAAATAATCGCGACCGTTGAGCCGCCTTGTGCAACACAGAAGGCGCGAGACAAAGGCACCAGGACGAGTCCCTGTAGCGCCGCAAGCGCTCCTCCCTCGCTGGCTCGACATTCAAGTCGCTCTGCTCTTGTGGGGACTGACATCCGACCTCGGCGCGGGGCCCTCGCGCTCCCGTGTCACGGAGTGGCAACTCCAAATGTTTACAGCGTCCTCGTCAACCATGAGGAAAAAGAGAGAGATTTTTTAATGTAGTTATAGTTTTTATCAGCTGTGGTGAAATCCATGAACCAACCATGACAGAGTGTTAAGTTTGGTATTGTTTAATGAAGATTAGAAGAGCTTAAGTTGATCTGATAATCTTAACGGTGAGCGTTTGAAGATTCTGTTTTGTAAAATCGAAGCAATTTGCCTCACAAATTTCGAAGATTGCTTAGAGGCGTGACAGAGGATGAATGACTGCCGATGCATTATGAAGGGCTTCTCTGCGTTACGATTTAGCCCCTTCTATGATACTGAAAGCGTGTGAAGGAACGTCAAATTTGAAGAACTTATTTTTGCCTCACATGTACAGTGGGTCAAATAAGTATTCGTAACGTTCGAGA